>LBNU01004071.1:158995-176469 GCA_014162995.1 Artemisia annua | reverse complement strand
AATATATATATATATATATATATATATATATATATATATATATATATATATATATATATATATATATATATATATATATATATATATATATATATAACTTTTAACAATTAACACATTCTCCGAAACAAACGTCATCTTCGTTTTCTATCAACCTTCGTATTCGTTCACGTCACTTTCATAACACTCCGACGGATATCGTCACACTTCGTTTTCTATAACGTTACCCTTATCACCCATCGCTTCATCGACGATCGATCACATGCTCACAAGTTATATTTATATATAACTTTGATTTTGAATGTCAAACTTTTAAACAAACACGAGTTTTCTCAACAACCGGTCATAGCGATTCAACTAGACTTAGATTATCAAACACTAAGACTTGCCATATATATTATCTTGGTTGTGTGTTGAAGACATTTCAACCTATCGTTTGAATTACGATACCTATTATCACTACCGAGCAACCAAGGTGAGTTCATAGCCCACTCTTAACTTTTTAAACCCTTTTTGTGGGGAGATACATGCTACAAACCGAACACAAGCTTTTTAGTATGCTATACATGATGTTATTATTGTTTAAGTAGCTATTGCCATAAGTCCCTCGATCATGAACCTTAATCACTTGCGAGTGAATGTAAATAATTTGTGAATAGATCTATTCGGGACTGACAATCCCCGTTTGAGTGTTCTGGGATGAGCCACTCAAGCGCACTTTATTTAAACAAACTTATAGGTTACTGGCAAATACCTATCCTGGGGGCACTATATACTTTACATCATATTTGATGCCTGTCAATCGTTGTGTGTCATGAGCTTAATGCAATACTTAACCTGATTATTAACTTAATAATCAACTTGATTTTTTTAACTTGTTTAATTGTAATTCGAATACAATTAATGCTTATACCTTGTGTTCAACTTTTAAACTTAAACCTATGAATTTCACTCAACTTTTAGTCGACTTATAGCATGTTTATCTCAGGAAACTAAACTGGACTCAAGACATGGAGTAGGGCATAAAACCTGGCATGGGTGTAAAATAAATGTTTTATCATTCGCTTTTAAATAAAACAAATATGTCATGTGTTGTCAAACAATGAAATCTCTTGTATTTTTGAATACTTGATCATTTGAATGATAAACATATCTTTTCAAAACGCCTCATCGAGTCGTTTTCTATGATTATGACTAAGATCCACTACGTAATACCCCATAAAGTCTTCCGCTGTTATCGTTATATTTTGGGGGGTGTTACAGTTACCGTATATGAGATTAGCCAGTTTTCTTAAGCCTAACGCTAAAATCGATCACCCACAACAATTAATGACAAACCAACAACCAACAATCAACAACTAGGTTTCATTAGATCTAAGCGAACACATGTAAATCTAAGCTAGCATGTTGAAAGAAAGAAAAGCATACGATATAATCAAACAACACATAGACATATTGAATGATTAAAGGATAACTTATCTTTAATTGAACATGGAAGAAAAGAGGGTTTGAAACCCTAAAAATGCTGTAAAAGTCGACTAAGGTTCGTACCAAAAGTTCCCTACCAAAAGTCCTCTCTTAATGAATGAAAAATCGAAAAGTATATATTGAATTACAAATTGACGGCGTCCCCTTTTAATGGCTGACATCGTCATCTCACCGTGTCTAGGGTTTCTTGTCGTCCAATCCATCTTCTTGATGCCGTCTCCTTGTAAAGTTTCTGGGTTGTCACGCTTTAGAGAATACACATGACGGCCTACTCTTGGTATAACTTGACGTCGTCACATGTTATGCTCCAAAATTCTTCTGGCACGTCAAGTGCAATTGTGATATCCACCTCTTGTCTCAATGAGTGACGCCGTCCCTTTGGAATAGGTGACGCCGTCAGGTACAATTTCCAGCTTGGATTCTTGACTTTGTCGTTTTCTTCACTTTTTGCTCCAGAAACGTCCAAAAAGCTTTGTTTTCCCGAATTCTTCTCAAAAGTGCCTAAAATGACAAAAGGAACGATTTGAGGTAATAATTGATCATATTATCACGACTTAGGGCTTAAGTGACTCCTTAAAAGCGTAACAAATTTCTCCTTATCAAATACCCTTACACTTGGGATTTTCTTGTCCTCAAGCAAATGTGCTTTTATTCTAATCAAAATACAAGTAAGGGGTCATTTAACATTAATATAAAAGTAACTACAACAAATGATCGTTCCACCTTAATCAAAATAAGCACGGAAATTCTACACTAGCACCTCACAAATAGTGTTTGGATACTCTCATCTCTTGGGTGTTATAAACCTATATATAACTAATGGAAATGGAAAAATATCACTCACTACCTGTCATAGCAAATAGATTACCATAGGCTTGGGAAAGGATCGAAAACCTCGTCCACTTGGCGTAAGCACCTAGGAAAACTATCAAAGAGGTCTTTTCAAGGGTTATAACGTTAGGTGTAGGGATATGGAAAACACGGTTTGTTGGATAAAGGGATATTTTACTGGTGGCAAGTCAATTATCTTCGTTAATTACATGTACAATGCGGTGTTGCTAAGCCAAGACTTGACTCAACTTGAGCTAACTCTGAAATAATAGAAACTTAAAATAAACATAAAAGGAAACGGGATGGTAGTCCGTATGTTTTTTCCACTTTTCTTTTTCTAATTTTTTTTTCGTTTCTCTTGATTTTTCGATTTTTTTTTTTTTTTTTTTTTGCATACATTCTTGCCCTACCATATCGTCCCGAAACAATATGTACAAGATATGACTCGACTTAGCAACCATGTAATCAATTAGATAATTAACAAAGGGTTTAAACAAATGTTGTAACAATAATGCACTAAAGATGAGTGCATACAAGGAAGGCTAAGGCGATTTGGGTGTACATTTCCTGGTGGATTGTAAACAAATTCTTCGTTTAAGTAAAATGTTTAAATAGAAACGAAAAAGATAGGCTCTGAAGGGTGTACTAGGGGTATCGTGTACTAAAAATGAGTACATCGCTAAGGTGTGGGAAAATTACTTGACCAATGAAGTCAATGTAATTATATAAAAACAGGCTTAAAAACATGGGTTATCCTAATGGCTCTTATCATGTAGTAATCCAACTACACGAATGTAGTCTCACTTGTGGTCTTGGAATGAATCACAAACGCGAGTTCTAGAATCTAAATACTACCGGTACACTCATAAGCACTAAGGCTTTTCCTAACAAATCTAAGGGCGAACCTCACATATTTGGGGTGGAAATTTTTTAGTGGTACGGTTTTTTGGTGCTAGTCATATAATTCCTATCCATGAGATGCTTATTAAGACTAAAGTTTCACTCCTATATGTTGCAAAAAATTTTAAATTTGGTGCTAAAATTACCCTAACAAGTGTTTCTCTCAGTTTTATTGCACATCTACTATTAAACAAAACAAAAATAAAGTGCAATTGTAATCTCTAAAGAATCTTAATTTTCCCCCCCCCCCCCTACACTTAAGCAGAACATTGTCCCCAATGTTCAATTAAAAGATGTAAAAGTAAAGAAAATGAAAGAATGAAACAAATACTCCTCTGATTCGTTCGGTGTGGATTGATGTAGTAACATGGTTAAATCCTCCTCTAAGAAAATGTGGAAAATCCAAGATTAAAGCAGCGCCAAAAGCTTGATTCTCCATGTATATCTTCTTGTCCAATATAACCTGTTAATTAGCTGAGAAACAAACAAGAAAACCTAGCGTAAAATCAGCGGTAAATTCTATATAAAATTAAATCATAGTAAGCAAGTAAAGATATAATGCTTGTGGAATGAATGTTTGCAGATTCCTGAAGTTAATAAAATACAGATTTTACGAAACTTTACAATTCCGGCAGAAAAACAAAATCTACAAAAATTTCCAGAAAATAATACCTGACGCCGTCAGAATTGATCTGACAGAATTTTTATACTTTGTTACCGGAAAATTTCTGGAAAAACCTATGTTCTAATTCCTGGAATCCTGCAAAAACAATCATTATGACTCGATACAAGCATTTGACTCAAACAAATACTAATATCCATGTTTATATCTCATTGTTATCGTTCATGTTCAATCCGTTCTTTTAAACAAATTTAGATTTCCCTTACACTTATCTTTTGTAAAATACCTTTATATGTAGTTAAGACGAGGTTAAAAACAAAATAAAGCATTTTCACAATTTGTTTGATACATGAACCATAAACAATATAAATAAAACATGCATACGGAAGCAAATAAAATCAAATAAACAAACGATCAAACAAATAAAGCTTGGGTTGCCTCCCAAGAAGCGCTTTTCTTTATTAACGAGTCTTGTAGCTAGACTCAAAGTCACGCTCTACGTTTTCCTTTCCCACTTACATGCCAGTTCAAAGCTCTTAATCCATCCTTCATCACGCTTGTATTCAGGGCCTAAATTCATGCAACCTGAATAATATGTTCGCTTCCTTTCATAGTAAACATCATCATCAATTATGTCATCCTTAATCTCATAAGGTCGAATCACATCAACAGGTAAGTTCTCGATGTCTTTTAATTCTTCCCTCATGTGAGGCATCATAAAAGTGATCTTTTCTACTTCATCAGTAAACTGAACTATTCCCTTATCACGATCACAACACATCTTAGTCACCTCAATGAACGGTTTCCTTAGAACAAGTTCTCCTAAATATAGGTCTATAATACCTCTAACATCTTCTAGGATAGTAAAGTCTTATTAATAAGTGAAGTTTCCTACAAAAATGTGTACCCCTTCTACTCTCCTAACAAAGTTACATAGTCGATTAGGGTTATAGGGGTCTTTTCTGGGTTCAACCTTTCATTCATAATCCAGTTGTAGTAGAGCCTAGACATAATATTCATGGGTGCTTTTAAGTCAATGTATGTATGCTCTCTAAACATATAGCCAACCATGCAAGGGATTTTGATGTTCCTATAGTTATGCTTCCTAATCCATGGCTTCTTCCTATATTTCAAGGGACAAGGGTGTTTTAAGAGGAATCTATGGCAACTCAATTCCTCAGAGGTTGGAGAGAAATTTGTAAACTCAATTTTTATCCGAATTGGTTTATTAAGCTCCTTAAATGTGTTAATTTCCCTCTCTTTTCGTTTACGCACTACAAGCCTCTTGCTAACTTCTAAACGTCGATTCTCAAAATCCATAATGGCACACCTTCTATGAACAAAGACACAAAGAAAAAAGATAGACTAAAGAAAACCTATAAAAATAAAATAAAAATCTCACTGGAAAGGAACCTAGTGAGTAGACCTAATAAAAAGAAATTTCAACCTAGGCAATAACTATTCCCTGGCAGCGGCGCCAAAAACTTGATGCGTGGATTGCACTCTATGCAAAAGGTTTTACTTCTCAAGGTATCTTGAAAAGCTTGCAATCCCCACCAGGCAGTGTACCTGACCGATGTAGTATAGTGAGTGGCAAGTACCGGGGGATTGATCGTTCTCTCCGGGAATAGTGTTCGTTAGGATTGAAACTAATCTAACTAGGTCTAGAGGTGAGGGATGATTCTTTTTGTATTTTTATGTTTTTAGGAAAGCAAATAAATATCTCGGGTATTGGAAGAGTGGGCGGAATTAGTTGCTAGTCAACTAACCCAAATAACTACAAATGCAATAAAAATAAAATAACAAGAAAGTAAATGTGAGAACTTGATAACATCAAATAAGTACATATTATTGTCATCATTTATCCTATTTATTTGACTTGTTTCAATACATTATCTATGAGAATCGATACTTAATTGTTTACTTTAGTAATTCTCAGGTAAAAACAAGCAATTGGTGAAACTTGGCGATTTTGGACAAATTATGGAGCAAAACAAGCAAGGTGTCAAAAGTCTACTGAAATCCAGAAGATGCGTCGTATCTCTATCAACAGATACGCCGCAATATCATACTTAGATGAATTCGAAGACTAATGCCTAACTTTGAAGAATGCGCCGCATGGAATTCTACCATGCACCGCATGGAATTCTACCATGCACCGCTTATGAATATTTGGTCAACGAAGAAGATCAAGCTTGTTCTACTCCAGATACGCCGCATTATACTTCTGACATACGGCGTATCACTATCAAGACTTCACCAGATACAATCCAAGATACTGAAGGACATGCGCCGCATAAAGATTCAAGTTACGCCGCAACTGAAGACGGTGTACGAATATTCCAGAATATATTAATCTTGGACCCCATGCGAAGTTAAGTACATGCGCCGCATCTACCTATGTGATGTGCCACATCATACCCTCTGACAGAAACTATAAATACCCCAAGACCTAGACGAATTTTGTGTACATCATAACCCTAAGGAGACGAACTCTGTCGAAGAAGCACCACAAGACACACCCAAATCAAAGATATTAGAGCTGTAAGAAGGTCCTGTATGTATTTCATTCATTAAGTAGTTTTGCTTTATTGTAATAGTATGCTTTAATTCATCAGTATTGATAGGCTTACACCGGCCACCAAACCGCACCCCTTAAGATTCCTTTCCCATCAATTAAAGTCTATATGATGACGTCTTTGGTGACTTATATTAGTGCATTGATAACCTTTGTGTTTAGTTGAGTCTTCTGGGCTACCATACCTGTTACTCGCCTATTTAGCTGATGTCTTTAGATAAATAGGATAAACATAAGTGATCATTAAGAGTTTACTCGCCGATATAATGAGATCCAACGAGAAAGGTTAAATTATAATACACTTCATATAGAACTAGCAATAAAACAAGTGACAAGCTACTTAAGTATCAGGACAGGCCTTCTTCTGCTTCTAACTAACTATCTGTGTTCGTGTTTGCTATTTGCTGATTCGTGCTCATTAGTTTAATTTACTGTTTAATAAAACTAAACTGTGCCAGTCTCTCAGGCTGAACCCCCTTTCATTAGATTAGGCTGTAAAACTAACTTAGGATATTTAAATACTGATTAGGTTAACTAGATAATATGTTCCACTCTTAGTGATTGACACTCTACTTACCATTATATTTGTACTGACCGGGTACACTGCTCATTAGGTGTGTGTGTTATTGATAAGTCGGCTAAATATAAATTTAAAACTTGACTAAGCATTAATACTGCTAAACCGCAACGAGACATCGCGACCGCACCAAGTTTTTAGCGCCACTGCCAGGGAGTGAATTGTTATTATCTGTTAATCCGATTAGTAATTTAATTAGATTTTTCTTTTTATTATGTTTTTAGATTCTAACCACTAACTTTGTTGTATATTAGTTAGATTGCATTCATTGTATAATTTGCATGTTTACTGTTTTTGTGTTTTTCTTTGTTTTATTAGATTTGAGTTTTTCTTTTATTTTTTTGCATTTGCATTACACTTTGATCGTTCCACTACTCTCGTGCACTAGTTAGTTGATTTTCAGGATAACGGATGACTCAAGCATCACTATGGAAGGTTATATTCTGAACCTAACTGGAGATGCTAGATGGAATAATCAAATCTTCGATAACTGGAAACTTGCAGGAAACGGTAAGGGTAGGAGAAAACTCAGTGCAGGTAACATTGAGTGTCTTCAATCCTTTGAAATTAAATCTCCAGCTATCTTTTATAATAATTCACTTAGCTATAAGGCGAGTTCTTTACAAAACTCCTCGCAAACATTTGATAATAAAAGTGAATTATCTTTACCTAAAATTGGTTATTGCATGTTCATGCCTGAAATGAAAGTTTTTAAGAAACGGTTTGCTAAAAATGAGAAATTTGATATATTAAAGATTGATAGAAACCTCTTTTCTTATGAATTACCTAAATATAAAAATACAGGAATCTGCAACGAATGTTGTGATTCCAGTGAAAATTGCTCAGACATTGTTTCATGTGATACATCATCTCTAAATCATGATCTCAATTTTAATAAGCTTAAAACGTTATTTGTTTCTAACCATGGAACAAATTATTATTCACCAAACGACGAGATTATGATCCACTATAAAACGGTTATGCCAATTGCTATTATTTTGATTCTATATATATCATATGGTATACTGTTTGACCCTAAATTGGTGTATAAGGAAAAGTGTTGCGGAGGCTAAGGTCCGTTCCCTATTTAAATTTTGTTCACTGGCACAACAATACAGCATATCTTAGTATTCTAAGCGCCGTATCTATGACCAATTATGATATATTGACCAGTCAACGAATTTAGATAAATATGGCGCATCACAATTATATGATACGCCGCATCGAATTTACCCTATAAATAAGAACAAGATACGCCGGATTTTAGTTTTTACCCCTGAAAACACACGCAGTAAAAACACACACTTAACCTAATAATCTTGATCAAAACTCGTTAAGCCGATTTCAAAACCTATCTCTTACAAGCTATAAGGTAATAATCCATTTAATTTTGTTTAATTTTATGATTTTGCAATTTTATAAAAATTAGGGTTTATGATAAATTGATCGACTTTAATGGAATCGGTTTAGGGTTTTTGATTAGAATAACTTAGTGATTATTTTCCCTAAGTTGATTTTGGGTTAATCTCTGCTTAAAGCCCCAATTTGATTCATTTGATAATTAGGTTTCGGGGGGTGTTTGTTTTTAAATTTTAGGGGGAAAATGGAATGGGGTAAATTGGGGTAAATTGGTTTTGGATTTAGGGAGAAGTATAATTCCAGTGATGCTGAGGTTACATTTGCGTCACGGGCCCGGATTCTTGGAAAACGTGCCTAACCCCTTTTCTTTTATACTGATATTTCGTTAGATGTGGCGCATTTAGATTAGGTGATACGGCGTAACAAACTATTTTAAAAATAAACTAGCTTCAACCTTAGTTGCGCCGTATTAGATAATTTGATTCGACGTATGTCCGATGCGCCGACATTTTGTTTTACTATACGGCGCATCAATGGTTATTTCCATATACTCCGTATATGTTTTATAAGATACGGCGCATTAATCATATGCCGCATTAGTTTAAACAATGCACCATGTCTCTTCATCCACAGACTGCTTAACTCTTTACTTTTTATATTTTACAGATAGCACTTCCCGACATTGAGCTGAGACATGAGTGGTTGAGAAATGAGGAGATGGAGCTCACTGAGGCTACTAAGGCTGATTATATTAGGAGACTTAGGGATATATATTTTAGACAGGTTTTCAGGGTCCCAGTTCTTAATTTTGGTAGTTTGGCATTGATTGGTGGTGGAGATGCTGTTGGTACGGCTAGAGATAGGATGTAGATGATACACAGAGATGCTAGGGGTCAGATTGTTTTTAGATCCCACGCTTGGAGTAGGTTGTTTGGGATTAGAGGTCCGTTGATTAGGGTTTTGATTAGGGAGTTCTTCAGCACAGTGCATTACAGGGAGACAGATTTGGAGCTTGATACTGCTGATACTTTGGTGTTTAGGTTAGGTGGGATGCCTCGGCAGATGTCGATGAGGCAGTTTATTTTGGCCATGGGGTTGCATACTTTGGAGGAGATACAGTCTGCTGGGTTTACTGCTTATTGGGTGGAGAGTTTGAGGGAGGTTCCTGATAGGGGGGACCTTAGAGATTACTGGGTCGGTATTTCTTCTGGTGGGGATTCTACAGTCACCTCACCATCGTATACTTTGATCAGGGAGCCTTTGAGGAGGTTGTGTCACCGGTTGATCGCACTGACAATTGCTGGGAGAGGTCAGTCACCCGAGAAGGTGACCACTCTTGACCTTTTCCTTCTCAGGAGCATGGATGAGGGACCTGTGGTGAACGTCCCTCACTTCTTCGCGCATTATCTACACAGGATTGCTCCTGAGAGGGATCGAAGGAGTTAGATTACAAGGGGACATTTTGTTTCTAGGCTAGCTGTTCACTTTGGGATTATTGGTGAGGATGTTCCAGCTGGATTGGATGTGTTTGAGATCGAGCTTCCCAGGATTGATATCGATTATTTGGAGAGGAGACTCAGGATATGCAGGATTATACTGGGGGCCTACCATTGGGTACCGTTGGGTCCACCTAGACCAGTTGTGGTTGAGCAGGAGCAGGGGGACGATCGGAGGCCCCAGCTGCTGCTCCTGCTCAGGAGAGTCCGCAGGTACCACCACATCCGCCACATGCTCCAGTTCCACGTACTACTGGTCAGAGGTTAGATAGGATTGAGGATGAGCTCAGGTTACTGCGAGGGAGTATCGATGATCAAGAGAGGCCATCCAGGGTATTGCAGATGAGCAGAGGCGATTTGGGTCGTGGATAGTGGATCGCATGACAGAGGTTATGGAAGAGCGTGGTATGAGGTACCAGAGGTACGATGGACCGGTCGTGACTGACACATATATAAATTTTGAGCAACGCAGAGTCAGACAGAGGACCGACGGGGCCCGCACCTCCCAGTGACACGCAACCTCCATTTTAGATGCTATTGTTTGGATTTATGGGCATGGTTCCACGAATATTACTACTATTCTCTTGGGATTGTACTTGATATTATTATGTTTATATTTGATGTTTCAGTTTATGTTTTTAGTTGATGCTTGATTAAGACTGGCATTAATTTCAGCATGAGTGCCCGAGAGAACCCGAGAGTTGAGTCGTGGAATATGCCAATTTTTACACAGACTGCTAACAGTCTGTTTGGTAAACATATGTGCCGCATTTAGTAAAACAGATGCAACGCATCCTATCTTTTATTTTATTTTATTTTATTTTATTAATTCCAGGCTCAATACGGCGCATCCTCTTCCATAGGATGCGGCGTATCGACTGACCTGATGATTTTCAATTTTTATTTTTTAGGTTTTATTTTTACTAACTACTAATGAATTATGCAAGTTGTAACCTTCTTAACTCAGGTGTGTTAAAGTCTTGGTGGTATAATAGATTCCTGTACTTTCTGTGGAAACATCATCCATTGAGCTTAACGTTTCTCATCCATACGAAAGTAGATTTTGCTCATAAACGCATAATGGAGGATCATACCGAGCTAATCTCAGGGGAGTTTCTGCATTCTAATTCTTTTATTTTCCAGTTTTTAACTTTCAATACGAACAACAAGGACGTTGTTTACTTAAGTGGGGGGATGGAGAATTAGAACGCTTACTTGTCCCAAACTTTTCAAAATATGCTTAAAATGCGCTTAATTTATCAAAATTTAAAATTTTTTTAGCATGTTTTTGTTAAAGTCTAAATTACATAACCGCACACATAACTTTATTTTTTCGAAAAATTAAAAACTTTAGTGTGCCGGTGACTTGTAAACTATAGAACTTGGCTTGTATACTATTCGAGACCACCATAATGAGTATTATCGATATAATTGGAGTGACTTATCTAACTTGGTAAATTTCTAGGATTACACCCAAATAGCCTTTATATGTTATGTAATATTAACTAACTAAATTGGTTAGTTAACCCCCGTATAAACCCTTTTGTTTACTCTCACTCTTAGAGTAAGATACCCCTAGAAAAACCCTAAGAGCCATTCATTTCGTTTCTTACACCTTTGTTATAATGTTTCGTTACACCCTTACACCTTATCCTACCCTGTAGATTAAAATCCGTGGTTAGTTACTTTAAAATCCTTGGTTAGGTCGGGAAATTGCACAATGCAATTGGAGTGAAAGTACATATTGTATAATTTTTAGTTTATTTTTCTGTGTTTACTACTTTCACTATTACAGTTATTTCTGGAAGTTATGAAAAGTATGGAAAAATTATCCGGAAAAATTGTGATAGAAAAAGTTGTGAAATTTTACACATTTATGTTAGTTAAAAAAAATTGAAAAAATATAGAAAAGAAAAAGAAAGAAGAAAAAGTTGGAAAGTTTGTTTTAACCAACTTATGTAAAGTTTTGTATTAAGTGGAAGATATCTCCACTATTTGTTGTTGTACTATATTTATGGATTTAATGGGAGTTGGCCGTTATGGGAACGCCAACTAAGGTTTATTCTTTGTTTAAGATTTTATTGAGTATAATTTGTGTCTACCTAAAGCGTGAGTTACATGAGTCAAAAGCGTGAGTTATTCAATGATATGAGTCTTATTCATGGGATGGTTGGGAAAGTAATTAACCACACTTAGGATTTTAATTTATTTGTTTGTTTCTTTTTATTTTACACCAATTTATATCCTAAATGTTATCCTTACCCAACTGTATTGTTATATTCGTTGTTTGTTTCTTTTTATTTTACACCAATTTATATTCTAAATGGCTTAGTGAAAATATTAAATGTATGAATAAAGTAGTGACCATCCGAGCATTAGATTAATTGACTAACGCGCTAGCGATCTAGTGTATGACTTGGTGACCATCCGTTATGCAAATAACGCGCCAGCGATCCACGAAGTGCACTAGTGACCATCCGTTAGTTGAAGCGTCGAAGACTCGCGCCAGCGATCTACTAAGTTTATGCAGGAAATGTTTGAACGAGGCTAGGTTCAACCCTTAAGCCTCTAAACCCTAAATACCGCTTTAGACTTGTTACTCCTTGGCTTTAGTGGGGGAGATGCGTATACTTGTCAAGCTTATGATAGAATATTCGTCACGACTAAGCAACTAAACGATTTAGAAATGTTTTGATATTGAAAATTTATTTTGTTTCTACTTCGTTAAGTGTTTGGTTGTGTGATTATGATAAAACGAATACGTGCTTAATGATACAAATAAATCCTAATACCTTTTAGGATACATTTTCATAATTTTAATCTAAGGTTTACTTGGGGACAAGTAAAGTTCAAGTGGGGGGATATTTGATGACATCAAATAAATACATATTATTGTCATCATTTATCATATTTATTTGACTTGCTTTATTACATTATCTATGAGAAACGATACTTAATTGTTTACTTTAGTAATTCTCAGGTAAAAACAAGCAATTGCTGAAACTTGGCGATTTTGGACGAATTATGGAGCAAAACAAGCAAGATGTCAAAAGTCTATTGAAATCCAAAAGATGCGTCTTATCTCTATCAACAGATACGCCGCAATATCATATTTAGATGAATTCGAAGACAATTGCAAGACTTTGAAGAATGTGCCGCATGGAAATCTACCATGCGCCGCTTATGAAACTTTGGTCAACGAAGAAGATCAAGCTTGTTCTACTCTAGATACGCCGCATTATACTTCTGACATACGGCGTATCACTATCAAGACTTCACCAGATACAATCCAAGATACTGAAGGACATGCGCCGCATAAAGATTTAAGTTACGCCGCATCTAAAGATGGTCTACGAATATTCCAAAATATATTAATCTTGTACCCCACGCGAAGTTAAGTACATGCGCCGCTGATGAGACGAAAAGTGTTACGCTTTTAGGGGGTCATTTAAGCCCTAATTCGTATAAATGTGATCAAATAATGCCTTAAATCGTTCCTTTTGTCATTTTAGGTACTTTTGAGAGGAATTCTGGAAAACATGCATATTCGGACGTTTTTGGAGCATAAAAGTGAAGAAAACGACAAAGTCTCAAAAGATGGTGATTTATAACCTGACGGCGTCAGAAGTCACAAGATGACGCCGTCAGAAAGTCTTGACAAAAGAGTGGAACCCAATTTTCAAATGACGGGCCAAAGGATTTAACACCTGACGCCGTCAGGTGTTGGGAAAAGTAGGCCATCAGGAGAACATTGTCTGAACAGGCTAATGTGATATCTTACTTCAAGAATGGGTTTCTAGACTCGGAGGTATACTAACATACATTGAATACTTATATGTTACTCATTTTCATGCTTTTTCATTTACCTAACCAATAGTATACTCTTTTGTACTGTCAGGATGCAGCAGAACAATTCACCACACCTATTTATTTGATCAAACCGACACACGAATTTGTAGACATTATAAATGAACGAATGATGAGTCTAATTCCCGGATAGGAGAAAGTATATGAAAGTTCTGACTCAATCGGTGTTGCTGATGTGGATACGAATTTCGATGAAGCATACACGATGGATTTTTTAAACACTATAAAAATGCCTGGCCTTCCACACCACAGGTTAGCATTAAAAATCGGTGCACCGGTTATGTGTATGCGGAACATAGATCAAAAAGCAAGACTATGCAACGGTACTAGATTGCAAATATTACGTATGGGAAAGAATATCATTGAAGCAAATATAATATCTGGTGGGAGTCTTGCTAGTATATGTGCAATACCTAAATGGTCGTTAGCCCTACGGATAACAAGATGCCGTTCAAACTGAATCGCAAATAGTTTCCGGTCTAAATTTGTTTTGCTATGACAATTAGTAAAAGTCAAGGTCAAACATTATCGAAAGTTAGGACTATTCTTACAAAAGCCGGTATTCACACATGGACAACTTTATGTGGCTGTTTCAAGAGTAAAGATGAAGTAAGGTTTGAAGGTTCTTTGTTGTGACAAGGATGGAGAACCCTTTACCAAAAAATAAAACAAGCATTCAAATGAAGATATCAGGAAAATGATATGGATACAATTTTCGATGAACAGATATACACAACGGATTTTCTAAATACTATAGAAATGTCTGGACTCCACACCACTAGTTAACATTAAAAATTGGTGCACCTGTCATGTGTATGCGAAACATCGATCAAAAGGCCGGACTATGCAATGGTACCAGGTTGCAAATACAACGTATGGGAACGAATATCATTGAAGGCAAGATAATATCAGGTGGAAAACTAGGTAATGCATGTGCAATACCTAGAATGATCATTACACCTACGGACGACAAAATGCCATTCAAATTGAATAGGAGACAGTTTCCTGTTCAAGTTTGTTTGGTATGACGATTAATAAAAGCCAAGGTCAAAACGTTGTCTCAGGTTGGCCTATTTCTACAAAAGTCGGTATTTACACACGGACAACTATATGTTTCCGTTTCAAGAGTGAAGACGAAAAAAGGTTTGAAGATTCTTTGTTGTGACAAAGATGGCAAATACGCGAACTACACCACAAATGTTATATACAAAGAAGTATTATTTCGCATATGAATAAAGTTTATGTTATTATTTTAATATGACGGCTATCATTAGTTGTTTTTAATAATATATGACCAGTGTATTATATCTTCTCAATTTGTTTACTTCCAAATAGCCCTCATAAACTCAAACATATATTTTGTTTACATATAATAGATGAGCAATATTTTTTTATCAAACAATTTTATGAAGCGTACCCGCCCATCGGGCGGGTTATGAAGCTAGTATATTGATGAGACGAAAAGTGTTACGCTTTTAGGGGATCATTTAAGCCCTAATTCGTATAAATATGATCAAATATTGCCCTAAACCGTTCCTTTTGTCATTTTAGGTACTTTTGAGAGGAATTCTGGAAAACATGCATATTCGGACATTTTTGGAGCATAAACGTGAAGAAAACAACAAAGTCTCAAAAGATGGTGATTTACAACCTGACGGCGTCAGAAGTCACAAGGTGACGCCGTCAGAAAGCCTTGACAAAAGAGTGGAAATCAATTTTCAAATGACGGGCCAGAGGATTTAACACCTGACGCCGTAAGGTAATGGGAAAAGTAGGCCGTCAGGAGTAAAGTTAAAGAGTGACGGCCCAGAAGAGTTTATAAGGTGACGGTGTCAGAAGTGGATCTAGGCCATCCGAGAAACTTATTGGCGGCAAGCTGACGGCGTCAGCCCTTATAACCTGACGCCGTCAGAGTGTAAAATCTATATATAGTTTTCTAATTTTCATTCATTAGTGTGGAACTTTGTGGAGAACTTTTAGGGCAAACCCTAAAGACGAATTTTCTGTACTTTTTAGGGTTTCCAACCCTTGGAACCCTCATGCTTAATTAAAGATAAGTCTTCACTTTAATTCAATCAATATGTCTATGTGTTGGTTGATTATCTCTTTTGCTTGTCTTTTAATTAACATGTGTAGCTAAATTCTCTAGTGTTTGCTTAGATCTAATGAAACCTAACTATTAATTATTGGTTGATTGGTGTGTGTTGTTGTTTGTTGGGATGATTGTTCCATCAATGTTAGGCTCAAGAAAACTGGCCAACCTCCTTTATGGTAACGTGCTTGAACGTCTTGGGAAACATGTAGCCAAGGCATACTAGGCTATTAAGGTAGTATTTAACGCATGAGCCACTGTTTACAACCCCTATGGTTGTGCCGTGCATGGCATAGGGCGAGATAAGAGCTCATAGAATTGGAGAGATATGTATGCCACTCCATGAGTTATTAGGAATACACCCTTCATCCACACAAGTAACACACATATCAATTAACCGGTAAAAGATAGTTAGGGAGTAATGAAATCTAAGTAAACACAATTTTCTCCATATTGTTTTCACAACCACAATAGTTTAGATATTTATTTTATTTTAATTTGCATAAGTAGTAAACTTGGGTTAGTTGACTAGCAACTAATTCCGCCCTTCCTCTAAAAACCGAGATTTTAATTGCTTTCCAAAAAATATAAAAATACAAAAAGAATCTTCCTTCCACCCTTAGACCTATTAGAATAGTTTTTCTATCCTAACGAACACTATTCCCTGTGAGAGAACAATCAATCCCCCGTACTTACCACTATCCTATACTACATTGGTCAGGTACACTGCCTGGTAGGGTTGTAAGCCTCTTGAGATCCCTCGAGAGGTAAAACCTGTTGTAAGGTCACAAAACCACGCATCAAGTTTTTGGCGCAGCTGCCGGGGAATAGTTATTGTTTAGGTAGAATTTTTATTTCTTTAGGTCTACTCATTAGAATCCTTTCTAGCGAGATTTTTACTTTCTTTTTCTAGGATTTCTTTAGTCTATCTTTTTCTTTGTGTTTTTGTTCGTAATCTTTACCATCCGCCATCATGGAAGGTGGTAACATCCTTGATCCCAACAACCTAATTCAACCAAACCACCCACCACAACCAAACCAACCTCCTAGACCCCGCACCTTAGGAGAGTATTCCCGACCTAGCCACCTTGGCTATCGAAACACCATTGAGCTCACTCAAGGAGCCAATGTCACTCCCTTGCGATCCGACACCATCCAGTTGGTGCAAAGCGGATGCACATTCCATGGACTTCGTTCCGAAGATCCAAACCAACATCTTAAGGATTTCCTCAAAATCGTAGATTCCATAGACCTTGATATTTCAACTCGAGAGACGACCCGATTGCGTCTCTTCCAATTCTCTCTACGGGACCAAGCTAGTCAATTCCTTGAGCGACTTCCCGCAGGATCCATCACCTCTTGGCTCCAAGTCCAAATCTTCTATAACCACATCAATCTCCACACGAGGCAAACCATTGACCAAGCGGCCGGTGGCAAGCTACATGATCTAAGTGCGGAACAATCATGGGATCTCCTAGAAGACCTTGCTCTTTATGACAACGAAAGTTGGAATGATCCCCGTGATTTGAATAAAACGGTCAAGGCAATATCTTTGCCTTCGAATAATTCAAGCACTTCCGACCGTAGGATCGTGGAACTTGAAGACCAAGTCAAGTTTCTCATGAAATCCTACGAAGCTCCTAAACCTTCAAGCCAAGTGAACAAAA
>LBNU01004071.1:123991-137047 GCA_014162995.1 Artemisia annua | reverse complement strand
ACGGTTTGGCATCCAAGTTGACTTTTTCGGGAGGGAGAGTTGACGTTGGTTCATTCAACAATTTTTCAATTAAGCGAATATCTCCCTCCATATCAAAAACGGCTTCATCAATTTGAGGTAAAACGGGATCATTATGAGAGAAAACCTCGAGCTCTTCCATAGAAAAATCACTTTCCTCACTCGGAAGGGAAGGATTGGAAGACTCGGAAGAAACATCATTACTAACATCTTTGACATCAATACTTTTAACCGAAAATGTATTGGCGGCGTTTGTAGAAGTTTGTTGGATATTAAACGTAATGGCCTCATCCTCAACTCGGAGAGTGACTTCTTCAGCAAAAACATCAACTAAAGCATGGCTCGTCTTCAAGAATCCTCTCCCAAGAATGAGAGGGACTCGAGGGTCGGCATCAAAATCACAAACAACAAAATCAACCGGGAAATAGAACTTTCCAACCTTCACGATGACATCTTCAGCAATACCTTTTGCATGAGCGATTGAACGGTTCGCGAGCTCGAGGGTCATTCGAGTAGGAGTTAGTTCGGGTAGAGATAGTTGTTTCCAAACGGACAAGGGCATCAGATTGATGCTTGCGCCAAGATCGGCCAAGGCTAGGCATTCGATCATTCCCGGGAAATCACAAGGGATAAGAAATTTGCCGGGGTCTTCAAGTTTTTCGGGAAGTTTCTTTAGGACAACCGCCGAGCAATTCTCATTCAAAGGCGTGTTAGAAATATCCAATAATTTTTCTTTGTTACTCATTAAGCTTTTGAAAGTTGTAGCAAATTTAGGAATATAAAGCAAAGCATCCGCAAAACTCAAGTCAAAGTGAAGATCTTGAAAATTTTGAAGAAATTTTTTCATTTGTTGGTGATTCTTTTCACGAAACTTTGGGTTAACCGGATAAGGCAATGATCTTTTAAACTTTGGTTCACTTTGGAAAACCGGAGGTTGGATGTATTCGGTCTTTCCGTTGTTAGTAGGAATTTCCTTATCCTTTGTCGCCTCGGTATCACGGACGACCACCTTAGGGGGTAAAGAAGACGAGGTAGTTGGAACCGTGGGTCCTTCGTATGACACACCACTTCTAGTCGTAATCGCTTTCAAATCACCACGTGGGTTATGAATCGTATTACTTGGAAGACAACTCGACGATGATGGTTGATTCATTTGCATAAAAGCGTTCATCATTTGCTTAAGCTCATTAGTCTGTTGAGACATTGACGCGTCGATTTCCTTCTTAAAGTCAACCTTCAAGTTGTTGATTTGGTTTTGCATTGCTCGCATGCTCACGTCATTGGTTTTGATGTAATTGGCGAGCTCAGGAGACGTTGACCTTGGTGGTGGTTGTTGGTTAAAAGTTTGTTGGGGTGGAGAACTTTGATAATTTTGATAACCTTGGTTTTGATTGTAGCTTGTTGCACGGTTTTGGTTGTAACCTTGGTTTTGATAACCTTGGTTATTTTGAGGGTAACGGTTTTGATGAGTTTGCAATGGTGGAAATCCTGGTGGTCCCATTTGGTTGTTAGGTCTAAAACCTTGGTTTTGAATAAAGTTAGCAGCTGCAACGTCAGCATTACCAATTTGGCCATCGGTGGCTTGACAATTATAATACTGATGGGGACCACCACAAATCACACACACTTCATTAACAGCTTTAACGGGCTCGGGTTTCTGATTCTGGTTCTTAAACTCTTTCATCATCAAACGTAAAGCATCGGTAAGTTCGGCCATCTCCGATGGTTGGGCCGATGACGTCGAAGAAGAAGGATTAAACAACGTTGCTTTCGAAACATTCGGTTTGTTACGAGAAGTCGGAACCTTTGATTTGTTTTCAATGATAGTAAGAATATCCCGTGGCGTACGATTCAAGATATTGCCACCGGCGGCTGAGTTCAAAGAATCTTGATCGTTTTGAGTCAAAGCGTTATAGAACGTATCGATTTGGTGCAATTCGGAGAAACCATGGTGAGGACACTTGCGAAGAAGATCCTTGAAACGTTCCCATGCCTCACCAAAGCTTTCATCAAAACGTTGCTGAAAATTGGTTATATCATTCTTTAGGTTTGTTGTTTTGGATGGGGGAAAGAAATGATTAACGAATTTTGAAACAAGCTCTTCCCAAGTGGTAATGGAACGAGGGGGTTCTTTCTCGAGCCAAACTCGGGCTGCCCCCTCTAGAGAAAAGGGAAAGAGCATTAGCTTAATAGCTTCATGAGGGACATCTTTGAATTTCATGGTTGAAGTTAACTTGTTGAACCAACGGATGTGGGCATGAGGATCGTCCCTTTCAAAACCTTGAAATTGATTAGAAGTGACAAGTTGAATCAAACCGGTTTTAAGCTCAAAATTCTCAGAAAGGATTTGGGGTAGAACAATAGCATCTCCATATCCTTCGGTAGGACATTGGAGCAATTCCTGCATCGTGCGTTGGTCGGCCATCTCGGTGATGGGAGTAGGAAGATCACGTAACTCGGGTACGTTTCTTTGCCTCCGTCTACGACGACTGCGGTTAGTTGGCACTGTGGAAGAAGAAGAAGACTCGTTCAAGTTAGACTTGGAACGAGTGATCATACAAATCAAAACAAAACAAAGTGAAAAAGAAAGTAGAAAAGAAAATCTTTTTGGTTTTTATAAGTTTATAAAAGAAAAGAGAAAATATTTTTGGTTTTTATAGGTTTTATAATAATTTTTTTTGTTGTTTTTGTTTTTAAGAAAAAGCGTTAACTTCTAAAAGAAGGGTCTTCAAATCACAAGTCTCGAACGATCAAACAACTTAATCTATTCAACCGCTCCCCGGCAGCGGCGCCATTAATTTGATCGAGGTAGAACTAAGCGGTGAAGCTTGTAAACCTCGGGTCGTAGTCCCAACGAGGGTTGAATGGATCTTAGTCGTTCAAAACCGTGAGTTATGTGAAGTGAATGGGTTAAAAGATATGTTTTGGTTTTGTTTACGCTACTAAACTTTATTTAAAACTTTAAGAAAAGTAAAACGTGAGTAAAGACAATTCAAAATAAACGAGAAAAGAAAACATAAACGTAAAAAGAAGTGAAAGAAAGAAATAAAAGAAGAAAAATAAACTAAGTAAAAAGATTAAAAGAAATTTCGGCAGAGTTTCGTTTAGGGATGAACCGAAAAAAACTCCACTCGAAGAACGATGGAGAAAATAAAAGCCTAGCTCGGCTTGTAAAAGAAATAAGAAAAAGAAGAAAAAAAAAGGAGAAAACTAGACACGACTCAAAGACTTAAACTAAAATTAAACTTGACTCAAATAAAAACAATACTCGCTATAGAAAGGTTTAAACTAAAACTCGCTAAGACAAAAGAAAAATCCAAACTCGCTACCAACTAGGGACCAAACTCGCTAGGATTTAGACAAACCCAACTCGCTATCCTTAAATCCAAACTCGCTACACTTGAAAAAGGGATACTCGCTAGGAATTGCACACCATACTCGCTAGGACTCAAATAAAACAAACTCGCTAACATGAAATCTAAACTCGCTATTAACCCCTAAAAAACATACTACTCGCTACTAAACCCTAAAAAACATACTGGACTTAAAAAATTCTAACGTGACAAAAATTTAATAAAAGGTAAACAAGACTTGTAAAAACTTGATAAATAAAACGTTAAGACACTAAAATAAGTTTAGAAATAAGCAAATAAGCCACGGCTTCTTTTGCAAGCCTTAACCCATAAGCTTTTTATGAAACTCAAATAAAAACCATGCAAAGGTGACAAGAAAATTAATAAAAACTTGTAAAGATTAAGAAAGAACTTGTAAAGATTAAAGCATTAAAGATTAAAGACGATAAGTAAATCAAGACATGAAAATTAAATTGACATAAATTTAAATGACAAGAAAATAAAACTTACATAAAATAAATGACAAGAAAAATAAATGACATGAAATTAAAAGGAAATTAAAGACTAGCTTCTAAATGAAGCTTAAGGGTGGTATTTAAGGTCTCCATGGTGGATTCCTTTTACATCTAGCCCCCTTAACTCTATTTGTTTATGAAATGACACATAAACTTCTATTACACTACTAAACGACTTCTAAAAAGTAAACTTAAGTCCTTGTAATCTTGAGGAATATGTTAACGAGTCTTCAAAAAGTCTTCAATGATATAAAAGTGACCACTTGCTCGAGTTTGGGAAGCTTATACATGATAATCATCTTTAATCTTCGATTAAGTATCTCTTTCATATTCACGAGCCTTTAAGTAATGAAAACATCGTCACGGGCTTTACTTGAGTAAATTTCATCTTTGACTCGGCTTCTTGACTCTTTTCCAAATCTCGTGCTCGTTTAGGGCTTTTTGGTTGGTTTTCATGCCATTTATGCAATATCCTTTCCTGCACAGTCACAAACACAAAAACACTATATCTTTGGCGTTTCACATTAGTTTTTGGTCTTTTCTACACTTAAACTAAGGTCAAAAGTATGTGTAAAATAGCACACATCACTCATGTATCTCTAGCCTAAACAAACATGTTTTAATAATCTTGATAACAATCTCAATCATTTCTAACGTTTGGTTAATTTGATACGTGACAATCATTTTAGCCTTAGCACATTTATAACATTCTGAGAAAGCTACAATTCCCTTGGAACGACCTGGTCTTACCTAAAAACCTTTACTATAAACGGGGGTTATACTTTACCCGTGTGTTTTGTGTATTAAGGAATCGGTAAAATTAGTATTATAAATTTAAAGCTTTCGAAACACATCAAAGTTTTTGGCGCCGCTGCCGGGGATTTGTTTTAGTTGTTTGCAGATTGTTTGCTGGTCTTGTGCATCATTCGTGTGTTTGAAACACCTTGAAATCTCTTAAAATCTCTTAAAACTTGTCTTCTGTTACTGTAAGTACATCGCACATATTTCTGTGTGCGCCGCACTTCCCCTGTTCTCGTTTGCTATTTTGCAAATAAATCCTGTAAGTACACCGGTTCTAACACCATGGCCGACGCACTTCTGTCTTGTGATCAAAAGGTACTCTTAATTGATTAATTTCAGTGGTAACAAAAACCCCAAAATGCTAGACTCAGGTATGTAATCATTTGGAATCATGTTTTATTTAATTATACGCCTCGTAAATTTGTGAATATTTAGTGTGTCATTCAAAATTGAAAAACCAAAAAGATTTTCATATTTGTTTTATTTTCATTTTCTGGCATGTTCATGTTAATATAAATAATCATGCTTTTGTTAGTTTTATTGTTTTCTTTGCATTGCATCTGTTAAAACTTATAAAAAAATAATAATAATAAAAATAAAATTCTCATACTGATGTACGACGCACATTCTCTTGTGTGCGCCGCACTATTGGTCCTAAAAAATATTACTTTTTTTTCTTATATTTATCATTATAGTTTTCTTTCATGTTTTTCTGTTTTATGTTTGCATGTAGTTTGCATTTGTTGGATTGCTTGTGTGAGTCTGATCGTTTGCATATTTATGTTATGTATTAAAAAAAATTATAAAATCTAAAAAAAAAAAGTTTCTTGTTTTTTTTTTCTTTTTATTTTTAGTTTTCGTGTGCTTGTCTGACTATGTGTGTTTGCGTGATTGAATTGTTTGCTTGTTTGTTTAAATAAAAATATGAAAAGTTAAAAATATATGTCCTGCATAATAAAACCGCCGCACTCATGTTTGTGCGCGGCGCACTTTTGTAAGTTTTGCCGCGATCATCTTTTAAATATTTGAAAAATAATAAAAAATAGACTCGATGTACGTCGCACTTTCTTTTAAGTACGGCGCAATTTTTGGTCTGCAAAAAATATTTTTAGTTAAAATTTATTTTCTTTGATCGTTTGGGTATTATGCTATATTGAAACAATATCTTAAATGAATCTGTGCCCAATACTTTCAGTTTTTTTTGTTTTAGTTCGCATAAAGAAATATTAATAAACCCAAAAAGATTTTATTTTCTTTTCGTACTAGATTTTATGTGTTATTTATTTTCTAATGATCAGTTAATAAGTTTTAGCTTTTATCAGTTTTGTGTGCTTGACTATGCGTGTTTAAATATTTGTGTTTTGTAATATAAACAAAAAAAAAATGGAATTTTGCTAGAAGTGCGCCGCACTTACCCTTAAGCACGGCGTACTTTCTTCATCAGTCCGCAAAAATTGTTTTATAAATTATTTGTTTTATACTTTATATAATTATTATGTGTTTGTCTTAAAACTAAAAATCCAAAAAGATTTTCTTTTCACATTTATTTTTGTTTTCATATGTTTTGTGAATCTTTGAATAATACTTATTCTAATTTTCTTTCTTATATTATTTTTCATTTCGTAGTATTTTGAGTGTGCTTGTTTTTAGTAAATTGTAAATAAATAAACTTTTAAAAGAGGAAAATTTCAAAAATGTGTGCTTTCTGTCAAAATAAAACCGCCGCACTTTATCTTGTGTACGGCGTACTTTCTGTCTGCTAAAAATTATCTACTATAATAATTAATTTTAATAAATAAAAGAAAATTAACATTGCAGTTTCATGAGTACGATGCGCGCCGTACTTTGCATTGTATTGTTTAAAAAAAAAAGAGAAAAAAAAATCAAAAATATATTTTACGAACTTTGTGGGTGTGTTCGCTGTAAACCCTCACGAGACTATAACTCGTCCACTCGGGACACCGAGGGGTTTAAAGGCTTGTTGCATATGCTAAATGCAATCGTGGTGCCTACGAAAGTGTGCTTTAGTATTTTACGTTTTTCTTGTAGTTTTGTTTATTTTGCAGGTTTAATAAATAAGTGGAGGTTGGTCGGATGGTTTGCTTAACACTTGGGAGGTGATATGATTGGATTACATTTGGTTGATTTCACATGCTTATGATGGCGTGCTGTTTTGCAACGTATCTTTCAGAATTCAACCAAGCACTAATGAGCCCCGGGAAGTTTCGTTTCTCTTATATTTTTTTTCCATTTATCCTACTTTTAAGTTATTTTCTTATTACGCATATTGCTTAACTTAAGTGTGGGGGGAAATGAATTTGAAAAATGAGAATCATTCTTATATCGATTAAATTTTTGTTTGCCCTTAGTAATCTAAATTAATTTTTATATTTTGTCACTTAGGACAATATATTAGAATAAAACGTAGTAAATAAATAAAGTTTTGAATCAAAGATGTGTTCCGGTTGATAGAGCAGATCCGACTCGGGATCGATGACATTACTTGCGCATTTATACCCATTACCACTAAATGTGAGAATTTTGAGCCTATATCGGCATATGTCTTTTATGCTTGATTTCTTTGTTTATGAGTGTGCCGGTGATTTATTCGATTCTAGAACTTGTGCTTGAAATCATTATGAGACCGCAGTGAGATCACATTCGTGCGATATAGGTATTTATAAATGATAAAGAGGCAACTTAGGATTTAACCCAAATAGCCTTTCCATTTAACATATTATTTATTCTTTTAGCTGATCACACTGATTAGCTAACCACCTAAATAAAACCCTTCTGTAGCACTTATTTTCAGTGCTAGATACCCCTAGTTTAACCTGCAGAGCCATCCCTTTTATTTCTTACATCCACTATAAAAATACAAAAATATATAACCTTTAGCCTAGCCTTACCCCTTGTCGAAAGTCTTAACGGTTGGTTGCTAGTTGTTTGGTGTGTTGGATGATTTTTGATTAATAGTTCATTTGCACTCGTTGTAAGTGTTGTGCCATTTCAACGAACATGAATACTGCAGACTTCATGTTTCGTATTTTTTGTGGTGTATGCTTATTGTAAGTGTGGGGGAGTTGTTGATTTTATGATAAAAAGAAAATGATGAAAGAAAATAAAAGGTGAATAAAAGAGAAAGAAAAAGAAAAAGAAAAAAGAGTGATGCAGTATGAATAAGAGTTGGCGTATTGTTTGTTTGCCAACTAGATTGATTATAGGGATAATTACTAAAATGGTCAAGTTGCCCAATCGTTGGACATTTTTGACCTTAGAAAAAAAAATTGTTTTGGTTTTGACCAGTTGCCCAACGCAACTTTTAAGGGGGGATACGTGTCAATTTTTTGGGGCGACATATGGCGATTTTTTGGGCAACTCCGACATTTTTTGGGCAACTTTATCAAATTTTGGGCAACCTTGGACACTTGGTGTCCCATGGGCGCGCCACGTGTCCTCCCCTTAAAAGTTGCGTTAGGCAACTGGTCAAAAGTAGATTTTTTTTCTAAGGTCAAAAATGCCCAACGATTGGGCAATTTGGCCATTTTAGTAATTATCCCTTAATTATAAATGTTGAGATGTTGGATAATTCACGGGTTTGTGGTAAGTCGTTACTAGCAACATGGGTTTCTTTGACTTTTCGACACTTACATTTTTCTCTTAAACCAATTCCAGTATATATTTTCCATGCCTAATCCATACCCTTATTATTACCTTTAGCCTAAACATTATAACCCGAATAAAAGTCCTCTTTTGATATTTATACTTGGTGCTTATGCCATGTCGGTGTAGTTTTGTTTCTTGTACAAGCTTATGGTAATTTAATGGATCATGTCTGAGCAATTGAGTGTGATTTCCTTATATTCTCCATCATATAAATAATGAGTGTGAGTGAATTATACTTTTCCTTATTCGTGAGATGCTTAGTCATGTTATGATAGCTCGATGATCGTTATATGTCTCTGTTTAAGCATATTAAAAATCTAAAAATATTTTTCATAATTCTATTTTTGTTTTGAAAAGCTTATTTTTATTTTTGCTTGAGGACAAGCAAACCCTTAATTGTGGGGGCATTGATGCTTGCGCTTTTTGCTCTTTATTATAAAAACCAAAAATATTTTTCGATAATTGTAGACTATTTAAAATTTTTCTTTCCCTTCTTTATTTAGGAACTTCTTTTTAATTTTCTTTTCTTAGATTTGCTTGAGGGCAAGCAAAGGTTTAAGTGTGGGGGCATTTGATAACGCTCTAATTATACATATTTCTATATGCGTTATCTATACTTTTATTATTATATATTGGTGAATTATACAAGCTTTTGATACTTAATAGAGTATATTTGATATTGTAGGGTGTCGTGGAAGAAATGGAAGAAAACACGAAGATATGGAAGTTAAACGAAGAAACAAACTTAAGTTAAAGATCTCCCGACACCTGTCCACTGTTTTGGCCATAAGTTTAGCATACTGATGAGTGCTCAAACACTCATCATTTTTAGTCAAATCTGAAACGCAAAACATCTGAAAACACGCAAAAATGCATCAAAGTGATGAAAATACCCAAGGATCGTGTTCTATGTGTCTCAAATGCAAAATGTTTAAAAACAAATGAAAAACGAACAAAGTTTGCATAATTGGCAGTTTCAGTCCCCCAACTTTCAAAAATTGGCAAAACTAGTCCCTGGAGTTCAAAAACGTGGAATTTTATCATTCAAGGTCCCTGGAATATTTTAGATTATCAAAATAGGTCCTTGAATGCAAATTTGGAAAACTGGCAATTTTGGTCCCTGAACTTTGGGAAAATTACAGAAATGGTCCTTGGGGTTTTAAAAGTGCAAAAGTGGAATTTTTGATCCTTTGGTTTTCTAAGTTGGCAAAAGTGGTCCTTGTAATACTTTGGGGATAATTTCAGTTTCAGTCCCTCAAGGCTGAAAATATTACACTTTTGGTCCTTGTTAGTTACTAACCATAAACCAAGTGGGCCATTAAAACAAATAAATCCCAAATCCAAAAACAACCCAACCATTCCCCAGCCCATTTCCCTTTGTTTAAAACCCGGCCCAAAAGAAAAAAACTTATAACCCAGACCCCCCCTTTCCTTCCCCCACGTTTTCATAATAATAATAAAAATCAATATACCAGTACCTCCTCCCCTCCTTTCTCCTCTCCCCATGAAACCACCCTAGCAAACCACCATGGTTTCTGCTTTTCCCCCTCCTCCATAGCCTCCCTCACCTACCCATCTTACAGCATTTAATGCCTCACCTAATCCACCCAATTTGTCCCAATTTGGTTATAAAGGTTTGGCGCCAAAAAGCAGTGAACGACCAAGATTGGAAGAAAGTGATCCAATGGATGCAGAAGCAAGTGGGAAAAGGTTATTAGGGTTCCCTAACCCTAATTGTCCCCTATATAAAGAAAAAGATGGAGCTGTGAGAAGCACTTAGTATAATTTAGTCTTAGTGTAATCGTTTAGATAATTTTCATAATTTCATTGTATTTTTCTTTCAGTATGCTTAGTTGTCATTTGTAATTCAACTTCTTTGGTTTAATTTAAGTTTTATTCAGTTTCAAGCAAATTCACCTTTTTACTTAAATTTTCAATTTTTGCAAATTAATGTTATTTACCTTAGTTTATGCTTAACTATGATCCTAGTAGCTTTTAAAAGTTACTTGAAAGCTTTTTGAAGAATTGAGTTAAGTAAACTCAGAAAAAAAGAAAAAAAAGAAAGAAAGAAAATACAAGAAAAATCACAAGAAAATCAAAAATTGAAGAAGAGAAGAAGAAGCAGTAGCAACAGTGATGATGGAACATGGTTTAGAGCTCAATGGTGAGCATTAGGTTGTGGTCTTGGTATTGGTTCTCAATTGTCTTCTAGCTTGGATGTCAAGTAACTTTTCACACTTTAATTTTGTTGAAATATTTGTTGCTTGATAATAGGTGTTCATTGTTACTGAATTCTGCTTATTTGGATCTATATTAGCTTAGTGCAATTTCAGTAGTTGAGTCTGTCTTGTAATTTTTGCATTCCCTTTGAAAATCTTTTAAATTAGTAGCTATAGGGGTGTTTGGATCAAGGGTATAATCTGTATTGTTGTTATTAACCTGGCTTATAATTGATTGGTTCTTGGTTCTAAGGTGTTACTCAGTCAAAATTGTCCAACTGAGTTGGTCTTTGTTCATCAAAAGTCAACATTACCCTTTATCACACATTTGCATAATCTGTTAGAATCAAGGAGTGCATGATCTTCATGTTAGTTATAGAGTTGTTAAGGTAGCTTTAATTAGTCTTTTTATGGCTTAGTTCATCATAATCAGTCATGTAGGAGGAATTAAAACTCAGCTTAGTCAACTTTCAAGAAATTAGTAAAGTCAAAGTTTTCATGATGGTTAAAATGGGACAGATTTCTTGATAACTTGTAGGGTTCAATCTTTGTTAAAAATCTATAAAAATTGTTGTTTTGCAAACCTTGGTTGCTTATCTTTCAAGATCAAAAATAATATTGGGGTTTGGAATCCATTTAGTCTTTTGAAATTGAGTCCAAAGGTAGCTGTTTGCTCATTCATATCCCCTGCACCCAGATTATTGAAAGAATGGAATTGAGCATGGAGTGCTCAATTCTGGTCTAATTTACTTGTTCCTTGTTATTCTGAGTAGCCTTCTAGGTAGTATCTAGGATATAGCTTTTAGTTTTTCCTGTAGTGCTTATTTAGGATATAGCTTTTAGTTTTTCCTGTAGTGCTTATTTACTACCTATTTCAAAGCCTTCTTTTGGCTTATTTTGCTACTGTTGCTGCTGTGTACTTTTGTTATTCTTGGTCTTGATTTGCTGAGCATTGTTGATCTCTTCTGTGTTGTTGATCTTGTTATTGTTTCTAGTTGGTATTATTGTTGCTTATTTGTTTGTATAAGCACTTGTGAGCTTATAGCTTGTTTTAGATTATTGGCTTTCTTGTTGCTGCTACTGCATGTTCTTATTGTTGTTCTTGCTGATTTTGTTCCTGTTCTTGTTCTTGTTATTGTTTACACTTTGTTGTTGTTGATTGCTGCTTGTTGTTGTTGTATTGCTTAAGCTTGTTTAAGCTTATTCAATTTGGTGGTTTTTAATTTGGCAGTCACAAAGAGAAAAAGAAAACAAATTCTTTTGAAGTCCATTTGATTCTTAAATCTGTTTTGACATCAATAAACTTGTTTGAAATTTGTTGCTGAAATCTGTCTTCAAGATAGAGTGCAAGTTTGTGTTTGTGTTTGAGTCTTTGTTTGTATGCAATCAGTAAACAAGAAACAAAAAAGAAGCAAAAAAGAAAAATAAAATAAAATAAGTTTTGTGTAAAAATTTAGGTTCGAACACTGGACCTCTTGCATAAACACTCAACACACCACACGCCAACACCAACTGCCCTAGGGTCTTTTTCAGTTTATAGTTTACTAGTTTTATTTTTATAATAGTTTTACCCATTTAGCTTAACTTTGCTTTTTAACTTATATTCTGCTTATTTTGAAACTAGACCACTGCTTTTTATATTTTTCTTAAATTAGATTTAGTTTATAGAATTTATTAAAAAAGGTTTCAGATTTTTAGTAGTTGTAGATTATTTATTTTAAATTAATTAGTGTTAATTAGTTTTTAATTCATAGTAATTAGGATATTTATTAAATAATTAATTTTCTTTTTTCCAAAATTTTCTTTTGTCTTCTAGTGCGTTAGAAAATTATTTGTAACCCCGTACGACTTTTATCTCTCTCATCTCACTTTTATTTTTGTACGTTAACGTTTATTTAAACGTAAACGTACGTTTTTTTTTTTATTTTAAACGTTTTTAGATAAATCCATCTCACGTGCTTGTTAATATAATTCTTGTGAATCGTTTTCACCTCATTCCCTTAGTTTTATAATCTCATATCTCTTTCCAATCAAAATCACCCGATTACAAACTTGTTTAAATACCTTTCCACACCTCGTCGGGACATAACGACCCGGGGAAATCCTATACTCCTTGGTCCATTGCATTGAGCCTTAGATAGTTTGACTTTAGTTGACCAATTCTTTGGTTGACTTTTGTTGACTGTTTCTGGGCCAATCAGTGGAATATGGAGGTTCTGACATTAAATTGTGAACCGAAGAGAGATGCATTCTTCTCTCCCGCCACCCTGCGAGTAGTCTTAAAGGAACGATTTCGGTTAACGAATCGATTCCAAAAATAATTTCCAAGTTTTTTTCACACACACCCAAAAAGCTGATAACGCTCAAAGTTAACATGTTTTTAGAAGCGTTATTGTTGTTTTTTCGTATGGAAATTGGTCATATTTGTATATATTTGTTACTTAATCGTGGAAAAGTGTTTATACATGCAAATATAGCCAAAAG
>LBNU01004071.1:108039-118879 GCA_014162995.1 Artemisia annua | reverse complement strand
TTCCCACCCTCCCGCCCGGGATGTTTTCTAACCCAATGAGCTTAACCGTTGAAATCCAAATTCAGGCTAATGAGCCTGCTCTCGAGGAAGACGATATTATCATGATTTTCATCATGGTTTTCTTCCTTTTCTTCACCTACAGGGTGACTTCTCCTCTTCTTCACTCCTTCGGGAATGAAGACACTATCTTTGATCCCGGCATTTCCATTTATCATTTTTTGAGCCGGGTGTACATATCTCATCGGTGTGGAACTTTCACGTACTTTAATGTTTTTCCAAACATCTTGAGTGAAAGTCCGATGGAGATTTTCTCATCCACTTGCTTCCCCAAGAACCAATGAATTCGGGGTCGAGTCAAGCTAGCGACTCAGTAAACAAAAACAGTAGCATGCATACGGGGTTTTCACCCTAAGTGTGGGGGTGTTACCCCTGCTGTTGTATATATCTTGAAAAAAAAAATCATGATCATCATCATTTTTAAAAGAAGTGATAGCTTCTATTTAAGAAGCTTTAAATATCTAACTCACTTTTCAACTATGGGATGTTCCCACACTTGCCTCAATCCAAACTTTTTACGTTCAAAATGTCGGCATAATAGTCGGTACTTTGAATATTGAGAACAATATTCAATTCTAGTGTGGGGGGGGGGGGAAATTCTGGCGAATTTTGATCACATTTTTACCTTCTAAATGCCTTAATTCCCCATTTTGACCAAAATTTTTTTCTGGTGTGAGTGCTTTGCACTAACACGACAAATGGTTATCAGTCCACCATGTCTCATCCACATAAGGTCTGGCTAATCCGAGAGCAAACGGCTCTCTGTAAAGTTATCTCAAATCCGTTTACGGCTTGCAATTTGCCAAAAATTGTATGGTACTCAGCTCACCATATCTTTGAATCGTGAAGAGTTGGCTAGTCCATAAGCAAACGGCTTTTGGTAAAGACAAATCAAATCCGTTGACAGCTGATGATTTGCTCAAAATCATTTGGTTATCAGTGTACCAAAGTATCACATACTGAAACATTTGGCTACTCCAGAAGTAATGGCTTTTGGTAAAGAGACATCAAATCCATTAAGTTTTCCTTAAAGATTGCTAGGGACTAGCAATATCTTAGTGTGGGGGATTGATGAGTGTGTAAATACTCTTCATTTTTGTCACATTTGAACTGCCAAAACATCCAAAAACACCCAATAATGCATCAAAATAGTGAAAATATTCCAAAAGTGTGTTTTATATGTTTCAGATGCAAAAAGATCAAAAACAAATGAAAAACGAACAAAGTTTGCATAATTGGCAGTTTCAGTCCCTCAACTTTCCAGAATTGACAAAACTAGTCCCTAAGCACTTATTTTAAATAAAAATTCACCAAAGGCCCTTTTGAAATCACAAATAATCATATTTAGTCCTTTGGTGGCAAGTTTGCAAAAATTACAATTTTGGTCCCTCTACTTTCAAAATTGGCAGAAATGGCCCCTGAGCAATAATTTTGGATGGAAAAGTCAACATGGGTCCTTGGAGTCCACAAAGTATCAAGTTTAGTCCTTGCGAGAAAGTTTTGAAGAAATTTCACATTTGGTCCCTGAAGTTTCACAAATTGGCAAAAATGGTCCCTGGTGATTAATTTTGAGAAATAGTCACTATGGTCCTTATACTATTGAAGCTTGGCAAAATTCACCCTTGGAACTACTTTGGGAAAATTACACAAAAGGTCCTTTGAATTTTCAGAAATTACAAAATGGTCCTTGTATTATTACTAAACCAAACGGACTCCTTATAAACCCAAATCCAAAACAAACCCAAACATAAACATCCCAGCCCTTTCTTTTGGCCCAATCCCACTAATAAACCTTCTCAGGCCCATAACCAACCCAAAACCACCCCTGCTTCGTTTTCCCTCCCAACTCAAAACCACTCCACACCCTACCAATACCACCTGGTATTCTCCCACCATCACCAATTGCACTCTGCCACCACCTCCCTTATCCCTTACACTTACACTTCCCAAGAGCATTTAATGCACCACCCCCTATGGCTACAAACACAGTCCAATTGGTCTGAACCAATTTTCCCGCCAAAAAGCAATGGATGGCTAGGATGAGAGTTTTTAATCCAATGGTTCACTTTTCTGCTGGGAAATGCTCTGTGGGACCCACTGAGCCCTAAACATCACTTATAAATGAAGGAGGAAGACCAGAGAGGAGGGTAGTTAGTTGTAGTGTAGTCTAATGTCGTTTTTAGTTTAAATTTGATTTCCAGTGTAACTTTTAGATCAAAAGTATTGTATTAAGTCTTTCTAGTGTACTTTAAAGTTAATTCAAGCAACAAATTCAAGTATCTTGTCAGAATTCAGTTTATGATAAATTTCAAGTGAAAGTTTCATTGTAACCTTAATCTTGTTATAATTTTGTTTTGTTATTCCATTTAGCTAAATTTAAGTTCATAACAAGTTTTTACAAGCTTGCAAATCGTTTAAACCAGTTTCAATTCAGAATAGCAAAAATATCAAAAATAATCAAATAAATAGAAAATAAATAAAAAAAAATCAAGGAAGATGAAGATGAAAGCATGGAGCAAGGGAATTCTGGAATGACCTTGGTTTAGAACCTCATGGGAGGTATTAGTTTGGGCTAGAAACTCTTTGTTCCTGGTTTTGAGCACAAGGCTCATTGTAAGTTCCAATCTCCATTTTTAGTATAATCTCTCATATCTTGATCTTGTTAGTTGTAGTGTTATTTTTGTGGTTGTGCTTGTTTATTTGTGTCTAATATTGCTTATTTAAGTTACCTTAGTGATTTTGCCTAGCCCTTATGACCAGTAGCTCATATTTACATTTCCACTGCCTAGTTGTGCCAAATTTGCATCTCTGTGTTTTCTGTGTTCTTAGTTGGATTTTATTGATCAATTAGTCCAAATTAGAGTTAACATTAGTAAATTGATCATTAGTTTGGTGTTTTATAGCTTAGAACTCAATAAGTTAGTAAAACTGCCCTTTTAATGGGTGTTTGGAATTGCATGTCACTCTGTGTTCTTGTGGTTATTATGGGGTAATTTCAGTTTAGACAACTTACATTAGGTTCATTTAGGATAAATAGGTCATAAAAACCTTAGGTCATTCAGTAAAAAGTCAAAAATCTCATTTTCACCTCATTTTTCATTCACTGTCATAGCATTAAGTTCCATAATCACTCATATAGCTTCAAAAGTAGTCTCATTAGCTTAATTTCATCTCACATTAGCTTAAAACAACTTTCTTAGTAATTTAGGGTCATTAGAAGTTCATAAAAGTCAAAAATTCCATGTTTCTCAAAAAGTCAAATTGTCGCAAAATTTTTTTTGAATAAACTAGTTGATTTTCTCTAGGACTTAATATTAGGTTTTAGGACTTGTGCTTTTTGGACATTAATATTTTGTTGCTCATCTTCATTAGTATATTTTTATTTATTTTCTTTGGCTTATTTAAACTGCTTATTTTTTAGCTTAAACTTAACCCTTTTTCTGAAAACTGCCCTGTGCACAGACTTGTGCCCAACTTCACAAGCTTCCATAGAGCTTATCAGTGGGCCCCACAACCTCCCTATTAGTTCTTTGGACTCACAAGCTGGCCAACTTTCTAGTGGTACCAAGCTTTTGAGCTTAAACACCCTTGTGGGCCCCCTAGATCAGCTCCAAATCTGTCCTATTTCTGTGTTGAAACCAAGTTCCATGTGCTTATTTTTTGTGCTTATTGGCTTATTTAGTGTTGTATTTTGCTGTTTCTAGCTTATACCAGTCCAAATAAGTTATTTGAACCATCCTCCACCTCTGTGGGCCCCACAGAGGTTCATTTCCTTCAAAAGTCAACAAAAAGTCAACCGTCAAGCACTTTAGTGTCCATTTGGCTTATTTTTAAGCTAGAAAAAAGTTGTCTTCACAAAAGTTTCATGTTTTTAGGTATAAAATAGATTTATAAAAGAAAAACCAGAAAAATCCAATTTAAAATTAAGTGATAGTTTCTATTTAATATTATTTATCTTTTTAATTTTCCTTTTTAGCTTTTTATTAAGCAATTTTTCATTTTTATATTTTTAATAATTTCCTGATATCTTGTAGTATTTGTAATATTTTTCTTATATTTTTATCTTTTAATTTAGTATTTATAATAATTAATATTAGTTAAATTAGTTTTAATTGAAAAACCAAAAATAAAATCCTCTACTGTTTAATTTTAATCTCTAGTACTTTATTATATTTTTCCTAGGTTTTATAAAGCATTTAGTATTTTCAGAAAATATTTTCATAATTATTTCTGTTCATTTCATATTTATCTTAATTAAATTAGTTTAAATAGTTCTTAATTAGTAATTAAGTATATAATTAATAAAATAGTGTAATAATAGTTTTTATAAACTTTTTATAATTTTTTAGAGTTCCTGTATTAGTTAATTAGTTTTATAAAATATTTCATAATTATCTAAGTCATTTTTAGTATTAATAGTAATTTAAATTAGTTAAAGTAGTTTAATTAGTATAATTAGTAATTAATTAATATTTAATTCAGAAAAGGACAAAAATATTTATTTTCAATTTTTATATTTGTTTTAAGTCATTTTAGGTTTTTAGAAATTAATTTTGCAATTTTATAACTTACATTTGTAGAATAACTCTTTTTAGATTACTTTAAATAGAATTTTTATTAACTTTTTAAATAGTTTTATTAAAAATTAATATATTTTGCTCAAAAAAAAATTAATGTTTAAATAATAAAAAAATCAAAAAAGATAATTTTCTTTTTAATTTAATTTTCTTTTCATTTTAAGTTTGTAAAAGTTGCATTTTCACCCCCTGTAGTTTAAAACTCACCTTTTCTTCTGTCTATAAACGTTTTTGATCTTCAATTTGTTTACGTTTGTTTATATCTGTAATTCTGTAGTTGTTAATACTGTTTTATTGTCATTCCAAGCAATCAGTAGTGTAAAATCAAATCAAAATCATTATCTGGTTACTATTCCCTAATCACTCATTCCCAAAACGTTTCCAAAACACAATTTCAATCTCGCTGGGACATAACGACCCGGGATACACTGTGCTTACACCGGATCATAAATTGATCTCTCCTCTCTCAGATTTGACTTGTTGACCACACCTAGGTTGACTGGTTAGTTTGGGAGGAGTCAAACCACTGAAAAGATGTGAGTTATGCAATTACACTAATCACAGCACAGACAATTGCTATAGAATCCTATTCTGCATGTTCTGCAAACTTGAAGATCATAGGACTTCTGATCACATATCTTATGTCACTCAAGCAAACTACAAAGCTCAGGCTCATAAGTATGCTTCATCATTAAAACGATCCCTGAAACCAAAAACTAAGCCTTTCAAACCATGTACACACTGTGGATTCAGTGACCATCACCCTGTTGATTGTCTCATGTATCCTTGTTGTGACATTTGTGGTGATCCTTCCCACGACACATCAGGACATGACAATATAATTAAAGGTAGAAGAGGACTGAAAACAAAAGTCTTTCAGTCATCTAAGTCTTCCTCAAACTCTCAGTGTGAAATTTGTAGAAGTAATGTCCACTCCACCACTGATCACAAGTCCATAAGTGAATTTAAGAAGTCCTTAAGAACCAAGCCCACTAAGAAGTGGGTCAATAAGCAAAACTAATCCAGTTNTATCCTTGTTGTGACATTTGTGGTGATCCTTCCCACGACACATCAGGACATGACAATATAATTAAAGGTAGAAGAGGACTGAAAACAAAAGTCTTTCAGTCATCTAAGTCTTCCTCAAACTCTCAGTGTGAAATTTGTAGAAGTAATGTCCACTCCACCACTGATCACAAGTCCATAAGTGAATTTAAGAAGTCCTTAAGAACCAAGCCCACTAAGAAGTGGGTCAATAAGCAAAACTAATCCAGTTCACTGTTTGTGCAGAAACATACCAGGAACCCTGTTTGGCATCTTGATAGTGGATGCTCAAGGAGTATGACTGGTGTGAAGCAGTATCTGCACAAATATGTAGAAGAACTAGGGCCCAAGGTAGTATTTGGTGATAACTCATCAGCTCCCACTGAAGGCTATGGCTCAGTGAACTGCAATGGTATAGTTTTTACAAGGATAGCTTATGTAAATGGACTCAAGTACAATCTGATCAGTGTCAGCCAACTATGTGATGCAAAATACATAGTCAATTTGATAATAAGAGAGGAACCATCTTTAATGCCAACAAAGAAGTTGTGTTGATTGCCCCAAGAAGAGATGATGTATATGTTCTAGACATGTCCACACTCACTCAGAATGGAACCTGTCTTTTCACTAAAGCAAGTGAGACAATCAACTGGCTATGGCATAAAAGACTCTCTCATCTGAACTTCAAACACATTAACAACCTTGCCAAACAGAACAAAGTTCTTGGCCTGCCCTCACTGGTATTTTCTAAAGACAAACCATGCTCAGCATGTGAGAAGGGAAAACACCACAGGGCCTCCTTCAAAACAAAACAAAACTTCTCTATCAAGAGTTGCCTTCATCTCCTTCACATGGACCTCTTTGGACCTGTCAGTCCAATGTCTATTCACCATGAGAAGTACACTCTGGTTATTGTGGATGAGTACTCAAGATACACATGGGTTTACTTCCTGAGCAAAAAGAGTCAGGCAGCTGATACCATTATGTCCTTTGTCAGGAACATAGAAAATCAAAATGATGTCAAGGTAAAACAAATTAGAACTGACAATGGGACTGAATTCAAAAATCAGGATCTTGAGTGTTTTTGTGATGAGAAAGGAATCTCACAAAATTTTTCTTCTCCCTACACTCCTGAACAAAATGGAGTAGCTGAAAGAAAAAATAGAACACTTATTGAGGCAGCAAGAACTATGCTTAATGGATCAGTCCTCTCAAAGCATTTCTGGACTGAAGCAGTCAAAACAGCTTGCTACACTCAAAATAGGTCCATCATTGTTAAAAGACACAACAAAACACCCTATGAAATATTCAAGGGAAGAATCCCTGACATCAGCTATTTTCATGTGTTTGGGTGTCCTGTGTTTATTCATAATCACAAGGACCACTTAGGCAAATTTGATGCCAAAGCTGATGATGGATACTTCTTAGGTTACTCACTTGTCTCCAAAGCCTTCAGAGTGTATAACACAAGGAGACAACAAACTGAGGAAACCTATCACATCACCTTTGATGAGAGTACTGAGACTCTTCAGTTCTCAAACTCCTCAGTGGATGAGATTGGGATTGATGATTCATGCAGATATCCTCCTGATGAATATCAACCTGAAAGTAATCCCTCCACTCAGTACCAAGTTGATGCTGACTTCTCATACTACATCCTTCCTCACAACCTTCCTCAACCAACCATCAGTGAGTTTGTTGAAGCTCAACAAAGTCCTAATGAGACAACTCATCCTGAACCAGATATTCAGGAACCTGTTGAAAGCAACAGTCAAGTTGAACTCACTGAAAATCAAACTCTTGTGGAACCTCAAGAACCCATACCTCCACCATATCAGGCATCAACAAGCTCAAACTCACATCCTAGACCTCAAGAAAAATGGTCTAGACATCAACATATTGAGCTTGTCAACATTGTTGGTGAACCTGTCTTTGAGGGTATGCTCACCAGAAGAATGGCTGCCAAACTCACTGCAGCCACAGCCAATGAGTGCCTATATGTTGCCTTCATATCCAACATTGAACCCAAAAGTGTCAAAGAAGCCATGAAACACCCAAGTTGGGTTTATGCCATGCATGAGGAACTGGAACAGTTTGATAAAAATGATGTTATGACCTTAGTTGAGTGTCCTCAGGGTGTTATGGTAATTGGCATGAAGTGGGTATTCAAGAACAAGACTGATGAAAATGGCACAGTCATTAAGAACAAGGCAAGGCTAGTTGCAAAAGGTTACAACCAACAGGAAGGCATTGATTATGAAGAAACATTTGCCCCTGTTGCTAGAATGGAAGCTATCAGGATCTTCCTAGCCTATGCCACATACATGAACTTCAAAGTATACCAAATGGATGTCAAAAGTGCATTCCTGAATGGTAAACTTAAAGAGGAAGTTTATGTTCAACAACCCCCTGGATTTGAAAGCCATGAGTTGCTTGACAAAGCCCTTTATGGACTGAAGCAAGCTCCTAGGGCATGGTATGAAACTCTTTCAGCTTTCCTGATCCAAAATAAATTTGTCAGAGGAAAGATAGATAACACCTTGTTCATATACAGAACAAAGGAAGATGTTATTTTAGTCCAAGTATATGTGGATGATATCATTTTTGGCTCAACAAGTTATAAACTTTGTAAACAGTTTGAGAAACTAATGACAAAGCAGTTTGAAATGAGCATGATGGGAGAACTCACATATTTCCTTGGACTTCAAATCAGACAGACTGATATGGGAATCTCCATCAGTCAAGAGAAGTACATCACAAACACACTGAATAAATATGACCTCAGTGATTGTGCTTCAGTCAAAACCCCAATGGTTCCTCCAAACAACCTAGGTCCTGATCATACTGGAAAGTCAGTAAATCAAACCATGTTTAGAGGAATGATAGGTTCACTGATGTATCTCCTTGTCACAAGGCCTGATATTCAGTTTGCAGTATGTCTATGTGCACGTTATCAATCAGACCCTAAAGAATCACATCTCACTGCTGTGAAAAGGATCCTGAGATACCTTAAAGGAACTCCAAACCTTGGTTTGTATTATCCTAAGTGCTCAGGATTTGATCTTAAGGGATATACTGACTCTGACTACGCAGGCTGCAACATGGATAGAAAAAGTACATCTGGGTCCTGTCAATTCCTTGGAGGAAAACTTGTTTGTTGGAGCACAAAGAAACAGCTATCAGTGGCCATGTCTTCAGCTGAGGCTGAGTATGTGGCCGCAGCTGGATGTTGTGCAAATGTACTGTGGATGAAAAGTCAACTCAGTGACTATGGTATTCATTACAAAAGTGTACCCATCTTTTGTGACAACACTAGTGCAATTGCCATCTCTAATAATCCAGTGCTCCACCAAAGAACCAAACACATTGATATCAGATACCATTTCATCAGGGACCATATCATGAATGGAGAAATTGAACTACATTTCTTCCCCACTGAGTATCAGTTAGCTGATATCTTCACAAAACCCCTGGATGAACCCACTTTCACTAGACTGAAAGCTGAATTGGGCATGTTGGATATTGATAGTCAGGTCACTGATGAAAATATCCAGCCTGATGAAGACTCTCTCTAAGGTCCCTGAGAAACACCACCCCTCAGTGAGTAATGTTACCCCACTCTCTGAGCCTTCTATTCCACACCTAACATACTGAACGAATTGTCGTTCAGGGGGCCTCAGGACACTCAAAGGACATTCAATGTCTAAATGCTCTATGCACTTAGTTAGTAAATGTCCTAGGTTGGTAACTGGATTTACATTTAATATAGGAATATATGTTATCTGTATCTTCTGGCATCCACATCTTGGGCCCCCACATCATCCTCACATTACCCACTTGGCATTTAATGCCACACTGAAAAAGTATAAGCGTGCAACTGTTCATCTTGACAGTTGCGGAAAACGAGGGGAGTGGAAAGGTGGGAGTTAATGCGGATGTCAAAAAATTCAAAATTACAATTTTACACCACCTTTGACATCCACACTCTCTCAAACCCTAAATCTTTCCTATAAATACCCCCNCTTGGCATTTAATGCCACACTGAAAAAGTATAAGCGTGCAACTGTTCATCTTGACAGTTGCGGAAAACGAGGGGAGTGGAAAGGTGGGAGTTAATGCGGATGTCAAAAAATTCAAAATTACAATTTTACACCACCTTTGACATCCACACTCTCTCAAACCCTAAATCTTTCCTATAAATACCCCCTCACAATACACACACACAAGCTTTCAAAACTATCAAAACTCTTGCAAAATTTTTTTGTGAATCTGTGTGTGTTCGCTTTACTATAACCAGAACCTTTTTCCGACCAACTTTCGACTAATTTATAAAAAATGGCTTCTTCTCAAGTAATTCCACACGCACCTAATGTGGGATTCCAGATTAAGGTTGTGGACTTGACCAAAAACTACGTGGTAGGAAACTTTGCTTATCCTGAGGGATTTCCCGTCTACAAAGACGTGGTTAAATATTTACAAAACTGTTTCCTATCCACAGCTTTCACAAAAACTCCGTCTGTGATTTACCCTGACTATCTAAGGGAATTTTGGTGTACTGTTGTGGTGGATAAGCCCACTGAGCCTAAGAAAGCTACCATTACGTTCACACTGAACAATGGGAAGAAACACCTATCCCTGACCTATTAGTCTTTTGTCAAAGCCACTGGCCTTGACTACTCACAGACTTTTGAATCTCACCCTATTGAGGATGAGGTAAAAGCTGAATTACTAACTCTGGGGCCATATGATAAGTTCCACCCTGAAGTGGCTCCAGGGACCCTTTTGTCCAAAGCCCCAATTTTAAAGGCATGGTTCCCAGCCCTATGGAGAATCCTGATGACTTTTCTCATTCAGGTCCTTGGGGGGAACAAATCCTCTACGGAGCAATTGAATGCTACTCAAGCAATGATAGTATTCAGTCTCCTTGAGGGTAGAAAAATTGATATTGGAGAAATTATCTTCAAAGACCTCATAACAAAACTGACCACATGAAAATCTAGGCAAAGACTTATGTCCTACCCTAGGTTCATTTCCTGTGTGCTTCAGGATCTACTAGGGTCAACTTATGAGAGGCCCGAGGTTCTGGGATTCGCACCAGAAGTACTCCATAAGGCGAACTACTCTAAGGACCCTACTGAGGCCACACCCATCGCCCTGACAAC
>LBNU01004071.1:46158-71344 GCA_014162995.1 Artemisia annua | reverse complement strand
ACCTTTGAATGTTTTAAAAGCTGATGCTTCATGTGTGTTTTGTCGTAAAAGTATGTTATCTGGTGATCATTCTAAATGTGTTGCAAATTCTCTTTTATCTCGTCTTAAGAAACGTACATTAGGCAGAAAATCTAGGCCCACTAATGCTTCTAAATCTGTGCTAGGACGTATGCCTTGTGTAGTTTCTAAGAATGACATAGTCAACCCAGTAGTTGCGAACAATACCTCTAGGATCATGCCAACTGTAACTGAATTTGATTTAAAGAAGGCTAAATCTAGTTGGAATTGGCAACGTTGGTTACAAAGGACACATAGCTTTAAATGGATACCTAAAATTGTTAACATGTGTGCTTCTAACCCAACGGAACCCACAACTTCCTCGGGTTCCACCCTTACCCTTGTACCATCGTCGTCTCTTTCATGTGATACAGGTGGTGCAAATTGTTCTCTGGATTGTTGATAGCGGATGCTCCCGACACATGACAGGCAATCTCAAACTGCTTAAAAACTTGGTCTCAAAGTTCATTGGTACTGTCAGATTTGGGAATGATCATTTCGCTGCAATTATGGGCTATGGGGACTATGTCAGTGGGAATATCGAAATTTGTCGTGTTTACTATGTTGAAGGCCTTGGTCACAATCTATTTTCTGTTGGTCAATTTTGTGATGGTGATCTGGAAGTTGCATTCAGGGAGAAAACATGCTTTGTTCGTGATCTACAAGGAAATGATCTCATGTCCGGCAAACGTGGAAACAGTCTTTATACAATTTCAATGTCCGACATGACCGCTTCCTCTCCCATTTGTCTACTTTCAAAGGCTGAATCAACAAAATCCTGGTTATGGCACCAATGCATGTCACATCTCAACTTCCGAACTATGACTGATCTTGCTCGCCTTAAACTAGTTGACGGTCTTCCAAGGTTCCGATATACAAAAGATCACCTATGTCCCGCTTGTGAACAAGGAAAGAGCAAACGTGCACACCTCACCACAAAACCAGAACCGAGCACTGATCATGTTCTTCAACTTCTTCATATGGATTTATGTGGACCAATGCGAGTACAAACGATTAATGGGAAACGATACATACTTGTGATAGTCGATGACTTCTCCAAATGGACTTGGGTCTACTTTCTTCGAAGCAAAGATCAAGCTCCATCAATGATAATTACCTTTCTCACAAAAATTCAGGTTCAACTTCGCAACACAGTAAGAATTGTAAGGACAGACAATGGACGTGAATTCAAGAATCAAACTCTTCGTGCATATTTTGAGAAAGTTGGCATTGAACATCAAACATCAATTGCACGGACTCCCGAACAAAATGGAGTGGTCGAAAGACGCAACAGGACGTTAGTGGAAGCCGCACGAACGATGCTCTTTAATGCTCAATTACCAGATTATCTTTGAGCAGAAGCCGTCTCTACCGCATGGTACACCCAAAATCATTGTATGATCAATAAACGTCACAAAGTCCCACCGTATGAAATTGTTCACAAACGAAAGCCCAACATACAACACTTTCATGTATTTGGATCCCCTTGTTATCCGAATAATGATCGTGACGATCTTGGAAAGCTAAAGGAAAAGGCAGACGTCGGTATCTTCATTAGATATTGTGAAAACTCCAAAGGTTTTAGAATCTACAACCGTCGTACTAGAGAGATTCAGGAGACTATCCATGCTAATTTCGATGAGCTCACAGAAATGGCTTCTGAGCACAACAGCTTAGGACCCGCAACCAACCGTCTAAACTTTCTAGATTCTTCAGCTGAACCATTGTCACTAACTCGTCAAGAATTGGAAACATTGTTTTCTCCTTTGTTCGATGATTCATTTGAGCCACGTGCACCCGATGTATCCACTAGTTCCGCTGCTCAACCTGATAATATTCAAGTACCTGATACAACGGTTACTACAACTACAATAGTAACACCCGATGCACCCCCGACTGAATCACCAACAATAGAAGAACAAACCGCTTCCAACACCGACAACCCAACTGAAGATCTGAACCAACAACAAGTACCCGAACCTGCAAATTATGATCCAAATGCGTTCTTCAATCCGTTTGCTCCGACTCCGAACCTTTCTGATATTGCTGAGTCGTCAACACGCAACTTGGAACCAACTAATATGCAGCAGTTTCATAACCCTCACCCTTCAACACATCATTGGACTCGTGACCATCCAATTGTCAACATTATTGGTCATCCAACAGCTCCAGTTATGACTAGACAAAAACTTCACTCCGATGCCGAACATTGCATTTATGCTCTAACAGTTAGTCATGAAGAACCGAAAAATATTAAAGAAGCTCTCACTTACGACAACTGGATTGAATCAATGCAAGAGGAATTCAACCAATTCAAACGTCTTGAAGTTTGGGAATTAGTTGAACGACCGGATGGATTTTATGTCATTGGGCTAAAATGGATTTGGAAAAACAAGTTGGACGCAGAAGGCAATGTTATTCGTAACAAATCACGTTTGGTAGCTAAAGGATATACTCAAGAGGAAGGAATTGACTTTGAGGAATCTTTTGCACCAGTGGCTAGACTCGAAGCTGTTCGAATATTTTTAGCATACGCTGCTCACAAAAACATGGTCGTTTATCAAATGGATGTGAAAACTGCATTTCTGAACGGTCAACTACGTGAGGAGGTATACGTTAGTCAGCCAGAGGGATTTGTCGACCCAGAGCACCCAAATCATGTCTACCGACTTAAGAAGGCTCTCTATGGTCTCAAACAAGCCCCCAGGGCGTGGTATGATAAACTTACTGCTTTCTTGCTTGCTAATTCTTTTACTAAAGGTTTACTAGATCCAACTTTGTTTATTCAAAAACACGGGGAAGATATTTTAATTGTGCAAATATATGTCGATGACATTATTTTTGGCTCTACAAACAAAAAGTACTCAAACGCTTTTGCCAGATTAATGAAACAAAATTTTGAAATGTCAATGATGGGTGAACTTACGTTCTTTTTGGGACTACAAGTTCATCAGTCTCCCCGTGGAATTTTCCTAAATCAGTCCAAATACGCTCTTGAGATAATTAAGAAACATGGAATGACCAGTTGTGATACTTACAATACTCCTATGGCTAACACAACTAAGTTAGATGCGGATCCAAATGGGAAACCAGTTGACCCCACAAAGTACCGAAGTATTATTGGGTCACTGATGTATCTCACCGCTAGTAGACCGGATATTGTATTTGCTGTATTTATGTGCTCTCGCTATCAGTCCAGTCCAACTGAACGTCACCTCAATGAGGCTAAGAGAATCCTTCGATACGTAAAGGGAACCATTAATTTGGGGATCTGGTATCCGAAGGATTCCGGTTTTGAACTAATAGCTTTTTCAGACGCTGATCATGCAGGGTGTATGGATACACGCAAAAGTACTTCTGGTGGTTTGCAGTTTCTAGGAGATAAACTCGTGTCTTGGCAATCAAAGAAGCAGGATTGCACATCACTATCGTCAACAGAAGCTGAATATGTTGCCATGTCTGCCTGCTGTGCACAAGTCATTTGGATGCGTACACAACTAATGGACTACGGTTACTTATTCAACAAGATTCCGATGTACTGTGACTCGAAAAGTGCGATAGCGATCTCGTGCAACACGGTTCTGCATTCAAAGTCTAAGCACATTGATCTCCGTTATCACTTCATCAAGGAGCATGTTGAAAAGGGTACAATTGAGTTATATTTTGTGGGTACAGAATACCAACTGGCAGACTTGTTCACAAAACCACTACCCCCGGGAAGGTTTACTGAGCTAGTTCACCGGATTGGTATGCGGTGTTTGACTCCGGATGATCTTAAATCTTTTCTTGAAAACAATTAACCGAGTCAAATACCAAAACTATCTTTGTAAATATTTTACAAAAACAAAATACAAAATCAAAAAATCAAAAAATCCAAAAAGATTTTACAATTTCTTATTTTTTTTTTAAAATGCTCGTACACAATCTTCGTCAACACTTTGGTTTATCAAAATTTCAATATTTTCACACCAAGTGTTGAGGGGGAGAAAATGTTCTTCAAAATTTCAAAATCTTGTGCAAACATGTGTACTTGCATAATTTCTTTGTAGTTATGATGTTATTTTGCAATGGTGGAACGTCAAAGGTTATCTCGTATCATTCCTTTTCCTTTTACTTCTTTGTTAGTATTATAGGTCATTACCATTAACTGTCGTTACGTTTAACCGTTAAATTAAGTAATTAGGACATGTTAATTGGTTATGTTAGTAGTCAAGGGACTAAAATCGCCAAGTTGTAAAAGTTTCATAAGTTTAAACAAAACAAACAAACCCCCCCGTTTTTTCTTCACAATATTCAAAAACCAAAAACAAACACCCCTCTTATACATCACACGGCTCAAAATCAAACCCTCAATCTGTGTTCTTGATCATAAAACTGTAAGTGAATTCACGTTCTTTAGCTTAATCTAAGATATGGTTTTCAAATAATTAGATTTTGGATGGCTAGAACTCGTGCATTTTGATTCTTTAGAACTAGGGTTTTCGAAATTCATAATTCTTGCGTATTAGACTGTTTGTGATTATGAAACCATAGGGCTTTTAGTGCTAAACTATGTCTAAACCTATCCCCAACATCTAATCATAACAGTTCTTACGTAGGATTTGATTTCGACAATTAGGGTTTATTACGAATTGGGTTTTTGTGATTAAGTGATGTTTTTGGATATATTGTTGGTGGGATTTGCTTGTTTAAGTGTTTATTACATGCCTGTGATTGTTAATTGTACCAAAACATCTAATTGCATGTTCTAGATAATTAGGGTTTATGTTCATAATTGGGGCTTTTCGTTTGAGTGTTTTTGAGGCTAATTAAATTGTCAAAACATGTTCTTATAAGTGTTAATTGATGTATGCATGTGTTCTTTACATGAAATTCACAATTATACATGATCTAGATAATCTTAGGTCTCGTTATCTTTTCGAAATCTTTTTTGGGTTGCCTATTTGTGTTTCTAACTGTTGTTTATCAATTTAAATACAGGCTACACTCAAAAGATACAAGGATTTCTCAAAAAACGTATGACTTCAAAGATTTCGAAAAATTCTTGTATAAGAATTTTTTCGAGAAAATTTTTCGAGAAAGTTATCGAAATCTTTTCTCCAAAATTTTTTCGAGATCTTTTAAAATTTTCGAGATCTTTTCTTTTTCGAGAAAATCTTTGAAGATTTTGAAATATCTCATTAAAATTTTCGAGAAAATAAGATTTCGAGATCTTTTCAAGATTATCGAGAAAATATGAACAAGGGCTATCGAAATCTTTTATTATGAAGATTTTCGAAATCTTTTTGTGAACAGTAATTTTTCGAAATCTTTCCTTAGGAAATTTTTTCGAAATCTTTTGTCCACAAATTTTTTCGAGATCTTTGTTTATGCTAGCTTTCGAAAACTTTGTTGGACTTATTTTCGAGATCATGTACATCATATATATTGAGTAATCAAGTGTTTGTAAAATTTTCGAAAACTTGTATGATTGAATGAACTATCATGTATATGTACATTGTGAGGACATTAGTTAATTTGTGGTTGTGTTGTGTTTATTAATATGTTACCTTAAAACTTGTATGCCTTAAATGAAATATCATCTAAGTTACATGTTAAGTAACAATAACATCATTTATCACATAGTAATTAACTGAACCATGATTGCATCAAATATGTCTTTGAATATCAAACGTGAACTCGGACTAATAACTAACGTATCTGGATGTTTGATTTCATGACATGACACTTTCAGAACACAAATGGCTCAACAATCTGAATCAGCTCCACAACAACAACAGAACCTCCCACTACTCACACTTGGTGAATTCCTCCCTTCAGACTACAACGTCAAGTTTGACCAGAACAATCTTCGCATCGACTTCAACAAACTGAGCATACCAGATGACACATGCAAGATTGTTAAGAATATTCTTCTGGCTCATCCATGCAAGCCACTACTCACCAAATCAGCATCAGTACCCACCTTCTACATCCATCAGTTCTGGCACTCTGCTAAGGCCAACTTGGACGATAGATCTTTCACTGTCAAGCTGGAACGTCAAGAATACAACATTGACTACGACACTCTTCGTGCAGCACTCATGCTACCAACTTATGATGAATATCATCCCATGCTGTCTGAACTGGAAATCCTAGACTACTTCATTGATCTTGGATATGACATTCCTGACAATGAATCACTCACACTCCTGTCAAAGTTCAATGTCAAATATCTGCCTCAACCATGGAGAACCTTCTACATGCTGATTGTCAGATCCATTTCAGGAAGAAGATGTGGTCATGAGCATCCGAGGCTGGAACACATGCAAGTATTTTGGGGAATGATGACTATGACTCCTATCAACTTTGCAGCACCAATAATGAGGGATCTGCTTCATCACATTCACACGGATCGTGATAGAACAGTGATACCCTTCATCAGATTCACCAAATTACTTATAGCATACTTGATTGAGAAGATACCAGAATTCCTCAAGAGGTTGCTAGACAGGACTGAACCAAGAGAAGCAATGAATGAAGATCCAAAGATCTCCTTTGTCAAATCTATTAAGTTTACTCTAAGAACCAAAGGCTTGAGAATTCCAGATCACTTCTTAGACGATGAGATCAGAAAAACTCAGAATTTCAAGATCTACGACAAAGCATTCAGGGAAGAAAAAGTTGGTGTCACGGAGAAAGAAGATGAACCAACTTCCATTGTTCGTACTCGAAGCAGAAGGGGTGCCAAATCTGCTAGCTCAAGCAGTACTACATTTCAAAATCTTGTGCAAACATGTGTACTTGCATAATTTCTTTGTAGTTATGATGTTATTTTGCAATGGTGGAACGTCTAAGGTTATCTCGTATCATTCCTTTTCCTTTTACTTCTTTGTTAGTATTATAGGTCATTACCATTAACTGTCGTTACGTTTAACCGTTAAATTATGTAATTAGGACATGTTAATTGGTTATGTTAGTAGTCAAGGGATTAAAATCGCCAAGTTTCATAAGTTTAAACAAAACAAACAAACCCCCCCGTTTTTTCTTCACAATATTCAAAAACCAAAAACAAACACCCCTCTTATACATCACACGACTCAAAATCATACCCTCAATCTGTGTTCTTGATCATAAAACTGTAAGTGAATTCACGTTCTTTAGCTTTATCTAAGATATGGTTTTCAAATAATTAGATTTTGGATGGCTAGAACTCGTGCATTTTGATTCTTTAGAACTAGGGTTTTCAAAATTCATAATTCTTGCGTATGAGACTGTTTGTGATTATGAAACCATAGGGCTTTTAGTGCTAAACTATGTCTAAATCTATCCCCAACATCTAATCATAACAGTTATTAAGTAGGATGTGATTTCGACAATTAGGGTTTATTACGAATTGGGTTTTTTGTGATTAAGTGATGTTTTTGGATATATTGTTGGTGGGATTTGCTTGTTTAAGTGTTTATTACATGCCTGTGATTGTTAATTGTAACAAAACATCTAATTGCATGTTCTAGATAATTAGGGTTTATGTTCATAATTGGGGCTTTTCGTTTGAGTGTTTTTGAGGCTAATTAAATTGTCAAAACATGTTCTTATAAGTGTTAATTGATGTATGCATGTGTTCTTTACATGAAATTCACAATTATACATGATCTAGATAATCTTAGGTCTCGTTATCTTTTCGAAATCTTTTTTGGGTTGCCTATTTGTGTTTCTAACTGTTGTTTATCAATTTAAATACAGGCTACACTCAAAAGATACAAGGATTTCTCAAAAAACGTATGACTTCAAAGATTTCGAAAAATTCTTGTATAAGAATTTTTTCGAGAAAATTTTTTCGAGAAAGTTATCGAAATCTTTTCTCCAAAATTTTTTCGAGATCTTTTAAAATTTTCGAGATCTTTTCTTTTTCGAGAAAATCTTTGAAGATTTTGAAATATCTCATTAAAATTTTCGAGAAAATAAGATTTCGAGATCTTTTCAAGATTATCGAGAAAATATGAACAAGGGCTATCGAAATCTTTTTGTGAACAGTAATTTTTCGAAATCTTTCCTTAGGAAATTTTTTCGAAATCTTTTGTCCACAAATGTTTTCGAGATCTTTGTTTATGCTAGCTTTCGAAAACTTTGTTGGACTTATTTTCGAGATCATGTACATCATATATATTGAGTAATCAAGTGTTTGTAAAATTTTCGAAAACTTGTATGATTGAATGAACTATCATGTATATGTACATTGTGAGGACATTAGTTAACTTGTGGTTGTGTTGTGTTTATTAATATGTTACCTTAAAACTTGTATGCCTTAAATGAAATATCATCTAAGTTACATGTTAAGTAACAATAACATCATTTATCACATAGTAATTAACTAGACCATGATTTCATCAAATATGTCATTGAATATCAAACGTGAACTCGGACTAATAACTAACGTATCTGGATGTTTGATTTCATGACATGACACTTTCAGAACACAAATGGCTCAACAATCTGAATCAGCTCTACAACAACAACAGAACCTCCCACTACTCACTCTTGGTGAATTCCTCCCTTCAGACTACAACGTCAAGTTTGACCAGAACAATCTTCGCATTGACTTCAACAAACTGAGCATACCAGATGACACATGCAAGATTGTTAAGAATATTCTTCTGGCTCATCCATTCAAGCCACTACTCACCAAATCAGCATCAGTACCCACCTTCTACATCCATCAGTTCTGGCATTCTGCTAAGGCCAACTTGGACGACAGATCTTTCACAATCAAGCTGGAACGTCAAGAATACAACATTGACTACGAGACTCTTCGTGCAGCACTCATGCTACCAACTTATGATGAATATCATCCCATGCTGTCTGAACTGGAAATCCTGGACTATTTCATTGATCTTGGATAGGACATTCCTGACAATGAATCACTCACTCTCCTATCAAAATTCAATGTCAAATATCTGCCTCAACCATGGAGAACCTTCTACATGCTGATTGTCAGATCCATTTCAGGAAGAAGGAGTGGTCATGAGCATCCGTGGCTGGAACACACGCAAGTATTTTGGGGAATGATGAATATGACTCCGATCAACTTTGCAGCACCAATAATGAGGGATCTGCTTCACCACATTCACACGGATCGTGATAGAACAGTGATACCCTTCATCAGATTCACCAAACTACTTATAGCATACTTGATTGAGAAGACACCAGAATTCCTCAAGAGGTTGCTAGACAGGACTGAACCAAGAGAAGCAATGAATGAAGATCCAAAGATCTCCTTTGTCAAATCTATTAAGTTTACTCCAAGAACCAAAGGCATGAGAATTCCAGATCACTTCTTGGATGATGAGATCAGAAAGACTCAGAATTTCAAGATCTACGAGAAAGCATTCAGGGAAGAGAAAGTTGGTGTCACGGAGAAAGAAGATGAACCAGCTTCCATTGTTCGTACTCGAAGCAGAAGGGGTGCCAAATCTGGTAGCTCGAGCAGTACTACAACCTCCAAACAACCAAAGCCTGCTCAAAAGCCACCCACCAGACCAAAAAGGAAAGCTGCACCCAAGCTGATTCCTCGGGATGAACCGTCAGCTTCATCATCCGAAACGGAAACCGACTCTGAGTTCGGCATCGAATCTGATGAGGAAGCGGACTATGTAAGAAGGTCAAGGGTTCCAGATGACCAGGAAGGAAAAATTGATGAAGAAGAAGAGTTTCCAGGGCTTGCACTGACTAAACAATTGAGCAAGGAAACTGCAGAGAAGGAACAAAGAAAAGGCACGGGAATTGCCATCAATGAACCAAGTGATGCTGCACATGATGAAGAAGCAGAAAATGAACCAACTTCTGAGCCACTGGTTGACAAGCGAAAACTCAAAAATATCATCATCAACCCCAGGGCTGAAAAGAAGCAGGAGGAGAAAGAACTCAGGGAAGCTATGCTTCTAAATCTTCAACATCCACAACCTCATCAAACACCGACAAATCTTCCAGGACATGAGGCTGGCTCAAGCAGCACGGTAGCTCCACAAACCGAAACCGTACAACATAACACAATAATGACGGAAGCTACACAGGAAGATGTTGCAAAAGAACAAACTGAGCTCATCACTCCAGAATTTGTTGCTCAAGTTCTGATTGATGACGAACTTAAGAAGAAAGAGGAAATTCAGAGAAAAGCTAAAGAGGAGACGGATAGATTGCTTCGTGGACTCGATCAAGAAGAAGAACACTTGGACACTGATGAACTCATCCACAGTCCTCCGACCTCACCTCCAAGGGATCCCTCACCTCCTCCATCAGAACCCGAGCACAAGTCATCTTCATCTTCATCATCACATCACTCACCACCACCAGCAAAGAAAACACCAAAAGACAAATCAAACAAAAAGAAGAAGGGAGGCAAAGCAGCTTTGACAGCTTCTAAGCGGATCAAGAAAGCTCTTGGTTTAGCTAAGAAGAAAAAGTAGGAGACACAACAGCCAACTGGAGATCTACATGACCAAGTACAACTGCTCTCACAACAGGTCAACACTTTGACTTCACAAGTCAAAGATCTTCAGGATGCAAATGAGCTTGTCAACAAAGTTCTACAGGCCGACATGGACGGGATGATCAAAGAGTACACTACTGAATATCTCAACGACAATCTCGCTGCTATAGCTGAACCGGCTGTGTCTGCGCTTATTGAGCCGATTCGATCAAAGTTGAATACCAGGATCAAGCACAACATTGAAAGAATGCTTGAGTCAACTCCATTTTATCTTCGCACTAACAGGGATCCTCCACCACCGGAAGATCTATCCACTGAACAACTACAAACACTGTTAGCTGTCAAGCTCAGAAATAAGGAGGAAAAGACACCTGAAGAATCAACAATGTTCGAGGCACTTCAAGCCATAGCCTCAAAAGAATCTTGCAAGGAAGCTGCTGGACAACACAAACGACCCAGGCAAGATGATGACCCTGACTCTGATCCGAAAAGCAAGAAATCAAGGAAGTCAGACAAACCATCTTCATCTCACCAGCCCCGCAAGACCTCTAAGGCTCCTCCTTCCAGACAAAGACCTCCAGCATCTGGGTCAGCACCAAAGCAATCAGAGGAACCCTTCGAGCTTCAACAGCTAGATACTCAGGAAGGAAACGAAACAGCGATACCTGAATCAGAAATTCCTTCATTTCAAGCCGGTCCATCTGACACTACCAAAACTAAAGAGAAGAAAAGGTCTTCAAGGACTAAGAAGCAGAAACAACAGACAACTCAATTCTCTTGGCTTAATGTGGACGAAGCTCGTGACTCTGATTGGCTGACTACTATGATCAAGGCACAACCACCACTTGAGGCTGACGAACCACTACCGGGTAATACTTTGCAGATGACTCAGAGTATTATGTCGGGCCTTCAAGTTGAAAGGTTGTCAAAGTCTGAGCTAAAGCGGATCAATCGTGAAGCCATGGATTTCCTCAAGAAAAGATCAGGAAACAAGATTGAATTGGACTACCACATGGAGAACATAGCCTGTGCACTATCTGGCTCGTTCGACTGGCTTAACCCTGAATCTAATGTCGATACTGAAACGAAGAAACCCTACTTCACCGACTGGACAAAACCTCTACCACTACTTGGCTTTCCAGAAAAACCAAAGATCCCATTCAGACGCTTCTTCAATAATGACTTTCGATACCTCCAGACTGCCCATGAGACCTCCAAGGAGCGATATGCATCTTCACTCACATTGTCTATTCCAGCTGCCCGATATGAATTGCCAGACATTGAAGAGCTCGCACCAATCTACTGCAAATCAGTTGTCGAATACAACAAAGACGCTCTTCTGGGAATTCAACATTGGCCTGAAAGACGAAGGCTCGGCTATACACACAGACTTCATCTAAAGTCGAGTGAAAATGTGAAGAACTCACAGCGTATTGTTGCTGTATTGGAGATCTTGGAAGAGAAGAAATTCAACTACGCCTTCATGAAAGAAATAATCGTCAAGAGAACAGACGAGAAGAAGTACAAGTTTTGTGAAGCAGACTTCCCTGATTTGAACCTGAACGACATTGAAGATATGTATCTACTGAAAGTTCAAGGAAAGCTACTCAACTTTGAACAAGACACACAGTACAACTTCATCGCATCTCTCCTACTTCACATCAGACGATTAATTGTTCAAGAAAGGGTGGAAGATCTTCAGCTGGGAGTAGAAAGTTATCAGAACACCATCAACCTTACTGAACCACAACTCCTGATTCCTGAAATCACTGGGATGTCACAATACTCTCTCGTACAACAACCGGCATTTGGAATCACATACCTCAACAGCAAAAACAATATTCATTTCATGCGGTTCGATGAGATTCCTAAGTTTTGTGATGTCACACTTCAACGAGTTCGTAATGGGCTAGCAGAAAGGTTGGAGGATGAAAAGAAAAGGCTGAAAGAGGGAAAACCAACGAGGTGGAAAGCTAATGGACGCCGAATGATCAGAAACTTTGTCCATACGATTGAAGAAAGGCTATATCGACGACAACAGATCAGAAGGTTGGAAAGCTATATTGGTGTTCGACCATCGTTTCCGGTCTTGACATTTCGCCGACCTGATCCAAAGTTCACAGTCTTCGATGCTTAGCTCCGCTCCCATACTTCTGGTACAAAAATTTCAATATGTTTCTAATATTGTTTGATTTGTAATTATTAAGGCTTGTGCACACATAACAGTGTACAACCCGCACTCTATAATGAAAGGACCCTGTAGTACGCATCAGTGCCACAATCCTAATATAAGGAGCGAAAGCTTCTTACTTTTGAGTAGATTTAATCAAACCTTTCAGTATTTTTCAAATCTGCTCAAAAGACAAGTATTACACCTCAATAAGTAATCACTTGTTGAGGGGGAGTACTTGAATCAAAACATCATTCTTAAATCTTCAAATCTTGTTGATAGCTCCCCATAAGACTCAAAAAGGCATATTTTAATCAAAATCGTTTACAAAAACAACATTTGATATGCTATTTTTGAGGGGGAGAAAAAGAAAGTGATTAAAATATGATGTCAAAAAGTCTTATCTCGTACGAGCTCGACTCAGAATTGACCCACGAATTGACGAAACAACAAATGTCTGGATTCGAAAGGATTTATCCGAGTAGAAAGTACCATTTCGAGAAACTCTTTCTAGTTGTTTACTTTGACGGGTCTAACTTCCTTTTAGGAATGTTAACAACATCAAATTAGTTATTAGGGCTAGTTATCACCTAAAAGCTGATAATGCATCCCTTTAACTAAGCAACATAAAAGTGTCCCTCGGGTATATGACTATTAAGAGTGGATCAATTCAAAAAGTGCCAACTCTTTCCACATATGCAAATTTCTGAAAATAATCATGAGCATATGTTGAGGGGGAGTATTTCATATAAAATCCAAAACCTCAAAGTGTTAACAAAAAGTTTTACACTCTTACACACTTTGAGAGATTCTCAATGATTTTGTTTAAAGGCATCAATAGGATAGTTATGGAGTTACAAGGTGACTAAGGATAGGAAAAACCGTCCTATGATCCGCCTAAACCGGAGGGATCTACCCAAGGACATCACCAATAGTTAGAAATTAGAAGTCCTTAGGTATGATACAACAAAAGGAGAAAAGAATGAAAGGAGAAAGAAGGGGTTGAAGAATTAAAAAGAAAATGAATGAAAAGGGTGAAAAGAAATAGCCCTCCATGTTATCAACCATAGGTCAGACACCGGGTTCAATTCATATGCTACTGGTTGTTGCTAATGCGACACCGGTATTGAAGATAAAAGACGTCATGGACCCAGTGACGCAATGCACCTAAACCTTCTTAGCCACTCAGGCATCTCTCAAAAGATGTTTGTTTCATTCTCACGGGGAACCAGTGTAATCTATCGATCGTCTATTAGAGATGGTTGATATTGAAACAGGAGGCCCTCTGCTCCATGCCTCCGCATAGGAAACCAAATGTGCACTTATCGAGTCTAGAGCCACGAGATAACATAAAAGATCTCTTAGGAACACAAAAATCTTCTACACTAAGTGTCTTGCATCATTGGACACTAAGTGTAAATTATCGAGTCCTTCGCAGATCTTAGCAATCTGCCTTGAACGTTTATGAGGGATTTACTTAGGTATTTCTCGAATGATTGAACGGAAATCCTGCCAGGGTCAACATCAAACAGCCCTGACAGCAGGTCACTTCGGTGATTCCTTGTGGATTACGCTTAGTGTGTTCGATGGTTTCAAACGGTCTACAGTCGTGGGGTGATCTCCAGCGACTCACCTAATCGTGGGTGTGCGTATGCATGTCTGTGTAAGCCCTCTAGGGGGTATCCGATTAGGAACGGCCTTGGTAAGGATTAGAAGGAGTCTTCACACTATGCTGTTGACAAATTCTAACTCCAAACCTGTAAGTACCGGATGTTTTATTGCTAACTGTTTCATTTCAGGTACAACAACCATGCTGAACACCGGCTTCCACATGCTCATACTTACATCTCAGAAAGCTCTCATGAAAGATCGAAGCAACATGAATGCCAAAGGTAGATTCCATGCCAAAAGAATCTACAAAGTGATAAAGACAAACGATCTTAAGTGCAACACCGTCTAAAGAAGGATTCTACGTCAACACAAAGAATCTTCACATATGAAAAGAGAGCTCCTCACTTATGAAAGTTTCAACCGTCAAAGATGTATGAGCATGTCGGAATGATGCAGATCCACTGGAGTCAAAGAATGTGACGAATGGCAGATTACTACATCAGATTGATCACTATCACATCAACGACAAAGAACAATGAACACCCATTCTATCTGGGGAGATTGTTAAGAACTAAGAACGATGAATCATTTCTACATAATCATCTTTGAGGACGTCTAAAGCCATGAATGCCACAACAAAAGTCAAAGTACCAAGACGTCCAGCAACCTCAAATGACCGTGACTGAACATCACTTCTTCAACAACCGATCCTTAGGGGGAGATTGTTAGAACCTAAGTTTTCAACGTTTCAGTCAAGTCTCGGTTATTTCATCATTTGTAATAGGTTGCTAGTTTATTTAAGTTATTTAAGAGAGTCATGTAACATGATAAGAGTCCAAACGTGTCCAATGGGCTCCAAGCCCATTCGTTTAGTAAAGGAAGGAGAGAGGGAGTGTTGCCCTAGCTCCTCTCCTATATATAGGACCTCATGTATCCATTCTCTCTTGTTGGTTATTTCAATACATTAAAGAAACTCTTGCACTTTTATTCTTCATATTTGTTATAATCAACAAAACTCTATTTCTCATCTCATTTCTACCAAATATATACTTGTGTTTACAATATGGTGACCTAACACTATCACTACTTGACTTTTACTATCAGACTGCTGTTTTGCTGAGGTGAGTCATAGCCCCTCTTTTATCTATTTTGAACTCTTTGGGGGAGATACATGCTCGTTTTACTTACATCTTTTACTCGTTTATCTTAAACACTTTACTAAATTGATGATATACTCTATTTGTTTATTGAAACATATTACATGTTACAAACCTGAACACAAGTATTTTTCTGTATGCTATCCTGATTGATATTACCTAAGTTAACACCCTTGCCAAAAGTCCCTCATATCATGAACCATTAATCACTTGCGAGTGAGCGCGAATTTAGTGAATATATCTATTGACGGTTGATGCCCCATTTGAAGTTAGCCTAAAATGGTTACCAAATGCACTTTATTCGAATATAAATAGGAAGTTGGCAAACTCCTACGACGACGAGGGCACTATCACCTACATCATTCATGATGTAGGCTATTTATATCATTTATGATATCACCCTATGTTGAGGTTTTCGTGTCATGAGGCTTAGGGAAATATACTACACTACGAAGCAATTATGTTATCTAACTGGAAAACTTGTGTTCAATGTTTTATACAAACACCAGGGAATCACCCAATCAAACGATTTATACAAACACTATTGATTCACTCAACTATTGACCCGGTTAGGGCAAACAACAAACAAACTATGGGTGTATGACAATGTAACCCACTATTTACTTCATTATCTCATAAACTCGAACCACTTTAACTGTTTTATATAAACTCTATGAACTCACCAACCTTTGTGTTGACACTTTTTAGTATGTATTCTCAGGTTTCCTAAGGTGATAACTTACTCTTGGAGGCACTTGGCAAACGGCATGGCATGGTCATAGATGACTCTTATAAACAGTTGGGACCACTTCATTTATTTTATGGGCCTATTTTCGCAATACTTTTTAGATATGTAAACCCATTGTTTTTAAATAGTGAAATTTATTCTAAATGGTGGAGATAAAAACCGTTCTTTGTACCTCATGTTATGATACCAGTTTAGTAGCACCCCATTGCATGTATGCTTCCGCTGGACCCGATTTTGGGGGTGTTACAGATGGTATCAGAGCCACAGGTTATAGAGAACTGGTATTTTTAAAACCCAGACTATAACCATTTTTTTAAAAACTTAACCCTATGACCATCACGTGCCTGCCTGCCAAGCTTATGCCTCACTTGTGATGTTGCTCACTAATATACTTGATGAGATGTGTTTCTTACTATTGAATGATTTATATCCACTTATCTTCGCTATCTACCATAAGTATTTTCCATATACTTATGTTTACGTATCATACCTATCACCACATTACGTCTTTTCCTTACGTAAACTTATCTTTCGACCTTGAGTCTGGACACTTGTCTTCGCCTTTCGAAACAACTTTCTAAAGGGCATATTACTAGTATGACTGATCCGAGTATTTTAAAGTTCATTGAACCTCGGGTGAATATAGACTGATCACCTATATTCAACTAGGGACAGTGGGACATAGTCTGATCACCTATGTCCAACTCAGAGGTGAACTTTACGATATTAGGAGTAGTTATAATGGGGTTATGTCCGGTTGATTTTCTATTTGATTTCTGAGAACGGTAAAATGTCTGCAAGCATTGCATATCATAAAAAGTTTACTTAGACTCACAACACACTGGTATCACAATACTCTCTCATTGCAGCAATTTTCTCTTAAATACAACACTCTTCTCATTGCAATACTATGCTCTCTAAACAGACCATTCTACACTATATTACTTTGCGCCCCCGTGCCTACACTTTACCAACACTATGCATGGAGATTTGCTTAGCAGGTGATGCATAACCATTTAAACGTTACTTAACATATATTAATGACTTATACTTACTATTACGGGTTATGTTACAGTCACCTCTACCCCAGACCATATGGCAATCGATGAATCAGGATTTAATCACTAGCCGTTTTAGGAACGAATCTCCATAGTACTTAAGGGGAAAGCCTTCTGATGGAAGTAAATAATGAAAGAATCAATGAACCCTTAACAAGGTCTAAAAAACATACAACAAGTTAAACTAACGGAAGCCTTAAGACCTTACGGAGTAACTTGAACCACTATCTTCAGAACACATGATCCTTCACTCATCCCTTGGGAATACTAGTTGTCTACTCCATTCTTATAAAATAATACACTGTGTCACTAGTAACATACAAACTATTTTTCGATTATCCTACAATACACCCTACGAAACGTTTTACTACTATGTCATAAAATCAAAATTTCGGCCTTACTGTTCTTTTATAAACAATGAATCGCTTTTTCTAATGTCTTATAAATTGTTTTACAAATCATTTTATGAAATATTTTTACAAATCAATTTGTGGACCATTTACTTGTATGAAAAGTGTTTTACCTTATAAACAGAATAACCAATATTTTCTTTTTGAAATAAACTAAATGCTAGAAAAGAATCACGCATCTTTGTCAAAAACTGTAGAGAACAATCCACCAAGTCTTGTTGCCGTTTCATCTCTAAACAAGTTAACTACTCGTTCCTTGCGATTAGATTCCCTTATTAATCCACAACTTTCACTTGTGACCAAGGAAAACACCTCATGACATAATATCCAATTGACTCGTCCATTTCAGACCACTAGCACAACAATACAGGTCATGGTACATCCCTGCCTAAGTAAATTAAGTACCCCAACTATAAAATTTACCCGATATTCAGCCACCAAACATTACCAAGCATTGAAAACTAGACTTTGTCCTTAAACCTTTAAAAACTTATATAAATGACATACCCAACTACACCTTCATCCCCGATGATATCACATTCAAGGATCTTTCTTTAAATATGCATTTATATCAACTACAAAAATATTTTTCTGAGATACTCATTTTGTGAAGTAAATAAAAAAAAATATATATATATAAACAATAAAAAAAAAAAAAAAAAAAAAACTGGTCAAACTATATCAAAACCTCTGCATATTAAAGAGCGACTAAGTATTAATTTTTGTGAAGTTATTTTATCTACACCATGCTTAAAAATCTACACTACTAAATTATATACCTATTATAGTCAGACCTTATCAAACTTTCGTATGTTAACAAACATCTAAACATTGATGTCTGTGAAATTGTCTTATGTACACCATATATATATAAAAAAATTGTTCTACCAAACTTTATATTTTTCAGGGTCGTATTAATTTACCCGACTATTAACCTCAAGCAAAGAAAATTGTGTCTTCTAGATTTTTGGTTTAGTCAAATTCATGAAAACGCTTACTCAAATAAAGATTTCGAACAAAATTTTATCAATGCCGGTCTAAACAGGAAAACACACAATCCCGAAACAAATCTTAGGATCAAACCTCGAAGATAATTGCTACACTTACATACTACGTGACATGTCTAAGATTTACAATAGCAATATGTTATACCTTGACACCATTCTTTCAAAGTACAACCTTGTTGGGTTTTATAGATTTGATGAGACAAAACAAGAAGAGTGAAAACATGAAGGACTAAAGATGACAAAGAGAGAAAGTTACAAAGAATAAAGATACAGGAAATATTCTATTATGTACAAACGATTTTTACATATTCTGTATTTAGTTTTATTCTTATCTCTTTGTAAACCTAATGACTCTATTATATAAAGAGTCATAGGTACAGGTTTTTATATAAGTCTTCCACAATGTAGAATACAGGAAAAGTGTGTGTGTGTTCTAGGGCATATGTCTTGTAAATGCCTAGCACTTGTTTGTGTTCGATACCTCTAAGGTCTGAGATGTCTTAGATCCCTGTTACAGTTAGGTAACATGTTATTATTCTGATCAAATAATAATTGGAGGCGATGATGATGAAAAACCTTGTTGCAATAACTATTGATTTGTTCTTATTCCGCTACATGTTATTATCATTGTTATTGTGTTCCTAGATGATATGAGGTCTAAACAACCTCGAGCTACAACGATTCAACAGGTGGTATCAGCGATAGGTTGCTCGTGATATTTAGGGATTACAAGGTATTTTTATTGTCGTGAAGAAGCAGCTTTGAAGAAAACTTTGAGGTAATCGTTATTATTTTTTTTGGGTTTCATAGTTTTTGCTGCTGATGCTGTGATAAATTTATGAGGCAAAAAAAAAAAAAAAAAAAGGAATATAATGCATATGGTATATTAGATCTGTCGTCTTTTGCTTGAACTCGTGATTGGTTATTATTGTTTTACAATTAATGGATCGTGGGTCGGCTATATTATAAATTGCATATTCAATTTGAGGTATTCATTAAACCTCGTACTGAGCGGTCTTTTGCAAATTAAATGTGGGGTCGATGGTTTAATTATGGGTTGTTGATCACATTACCTCGTATGAATTAATTGTTAATTAATTGGGTTAATCAAAGATATAACAAGAAGCTGCGAAGTTGTTGTCATTCATGATTGGTCGAATTATTAATGGGATGGTGCATTAATGGACTTCACATGAATTGAATCTTTATTAATTGGTCATTAATTGTGAGAAAGGAAAATAAGATTATCATCATACATGTGTAACGTGGGATCATGGTATAGAGAATTAATGAGTTTGAATTATATTCATGACAACCAATTAAAGATGTGGGACTACTGATGTCAGTGCAAGTATATTCTTCATGGATATTTGTTATTCAAAGTAATGATACTGCAGATAGTGTTTTGGTATTCGAGTGATATGTTGTGGTTCGAATGGTTAAAGGGCAGATGTATTCAAAAGTAAACTACTGCTACGAGTATTTTCAATCTGCTGCTACTTGTTTTATTCTGCTGCTCCACAAAGTTTATTCTACCGTTACGCTACAAAACACTGCTGCTATTGAAAGTTATTCTACTGCTCGACATGATTTTTATTCTGCTGCTAGTTTTGAGTAATCTGCTGCTCGATATTATGTTCATTCTGCTGCTAGCTTTTGCAAACTGCTGCTACTTAATTAATCTGCTACTCGAGTTTATGAATCTGCTGCTAGCGTATTTCAATCTGCTGCTCAAATTAAGTTTTCTACTGCTGCGTTTTGATGATTTATGAGCAGTGAGGGGAAGTACATATGTTTGATTGGTTTTGGTTTACACACACAAGAAGGTTATTTGGTACACACACAAGGAGTTTGGTTTTTGTTGTTAAACGGTTTTAAAGGTTCGAATTAGTTTTCTTATTGGCGAAGAGGAGTATTTGTTGCTTCTTTGATGATGCAGTGGAATTTTTCAAGGTTGTGTCTTATCATATCTTAAACGTCTACATACCGTTTAAAGATACTTGTTTGTTCATTCAGGTGGCTACGAATTGACAAAACACTTGAAGGAGTTACGTTATTGTGCTCAGTGATTATTGTCAAGAGATTGCGGTCTCCCTATACGTGAAGTATACGTTCGAAGTCGTATTTAGTACAAGGCATAAGACACAAGGTTGGTTTCTTCTACTTCAGCATCAAATTGGAAATGATTAGTTTTCTTTAACAATATATAAAGCCTACAGATTTGAAGAATCATGAAGATGATTAACACATTGGTTTCAGGGGAAGTATCTTTTCACGTGTTTTAATCATTTGATGTTCATGCACCACTCAAGGGGAAGTGTTTGATTTTGGGTGCTGTTGATCATTATTACTATTGCTAGTTGGAGTTTTCTATTGTTTTGGGTTCATTATTCATTTTGTGCTTCATGGAGGGCAATTTGAAACATTGGAAGGCTTGGATTGGAAGTATGATATAGGTTCGTGGTGGTCAAGATCATTATTTGCATATGTTCTCTATTTGTTGATAACAAAAAGGGGAAGAGATGTTGGAGTGGCATGACATGGCTTAAGGGGAAGACAAGATTGTTTCATTCAGGGAGATGCTTACATCTCAACTTCTCTACTTCGTCTAGGGAAGTTCGTATAAGAACGTGTTTGTTTTGTCATCATCAAATAGGGGAAGATTGTTGGGTTTTATAGATTTGATGAGACAAAACAAGAAGAGTGAAAACATGAAGGACTAAAGATGACAAAGAGAAAGTTACAAAGAATAAAGATATAGGAAATATTCTATTATGTAGAAACGATTTTTACATATTCTGTATTTAGTTTTATTCTTATCTCTTTGTAAACCTAATGACTCTATTATATAAAGAGTCATAGGTACAGGTTTTTATATAAGTCTTCCACAATGTAGAATACAGGAAAAGTGTGTGTGTGTTCTAGGGCATATGTCTTGTAAATGCCTAGAACTTGTTTGTGTTCGATACCTCTAAGGTCTGAGATGTCTTAGATCCCTGTTACAGTTAGGTAACATGTTATTATTCTGATCAAATAATAATTGGAGGCGATGATGATGAAAAACATTGTTGCAATAACTATTGATTTGTTCTTATTCCGCTGCATGTTATTATCATTGTTATTGTGTTCCTAGATGATATGAGGTCTAAACAACCTCGAGCTACAACGATTCAACAGTCCCACTCAACCTATAAGATAAGATAAGATTCTCACACTGGTAAAATTGTGTGGACCAAAATAATCAATTACTCAAGAAACGACGTGCCCTTTTGGAGTTTTAGATAGCATAACCTTTTGGGGCGCGACATCAATTTTACATTAGAATAATTAGATGTCGCATCCGACAGTAAGACCTTTAGCTTTCACCTGTAGCGAGCAAACATCCTCCGACAAGAATATCACCCATCCTTATTTCCTGAGACAAACCCGACAACTACCACAACTTAGAATTCCAGGACGGAATTCAGTCTAACGAGTAGGTACTGTAATACCTCGTAATTTACCTAGTCATTAATTATCGCTAAACACGAAGTAATTTATTATGAAGGTTTAATTAACCATTTTCATGTTTAAAATTTTTTACAACTACAAATGATTTCATCAACTAATTATGTGACGTAACTCACATTTCATGCAAACGACACTGCACGCGTATTAACACTACATTAAGTAATGACTTAAGTCCAATGATATTATTTTTTTTCGGAGTCAATAACTTTGTGTTTATTTTATTTTAAAAAAAAAACATTCACAAAAATGTATTTTTCACATCTTTCTCAAAAACGCCAAACCAAGGTACCGCGACTACTTTTAATGCTTAACGGCACTAGACCGGGCATGGTCTACATCAAACTACTACATTACGACTCTAATAGAGTTATTTTATATGTCTTTGCATTTTATTTTCCAAGTCTCATAATAAACGCGTATAAAGTGCATTTTAGGTCACGCGTGCACGGTTTTAGCACCAAACCGACCAAGTAATTAATCATAGCTCACACCACTACTCAATACTTATAAAACTTATAAAATTTTCATCCCTCCTAAGTCTAAAAACCGACCACACCCTTAAAAGTCCAAACCATGTTTTTATGCACGTTTTTATACACACGTTTTTATGCACGGTTTTACACACGTTTTTAAAATATTTCAATACATACATTTTTATACGTTTTCGTCTGTTTTTTTACGTTTNGATAAGATAAGATTCTCACACTGGTAAAATTGTGTGGACCAAAATAATCAATTACTCAAGAAACGACGTGCCCTTTTGGAGTTTTAGATAGCATAACCTTTTGGGGCGCGACATCAATTTTACATTAGAATAATTAGATGTCGCATCCGACAGTAAGACCTTTAGCTTTCACCTGTAGCGAGCAAACATCCTCCGACAAGAATATCACCCATCCTTATTTCCTGAGACAAACCCGACAACTACCACAACTTAGAATTCCAGGACGGAATTCAGTCTAACGAGTAGGTACTGTAATACCTCGTAATTTACCTAGTCATTAATTATCGCTAAACACGAAGTAATTTATTATGAAGGTTTAATTAACCATTTTCATGTTTAAAATTTTTTACAACTACAAATGATTTCATCAACTAATTATGTGACGTAACTCACATTTCATGCAAACGACACTGCACGCGTATTAACACTACATTAAGTAATGACTTAAGTCCAATGATATTATTTTTTTTCGGAGTCAATAACTTTGTGTTTATTTTATTTTAAAAAAAAAACATTCACAAAAATGTATTTTTCACATCTTTCTCAAAAACGCCAAACCAAGGTACCGCGACTACTTTTAATGCTTAACGGCACTAGACCGGGCATGGTCTACATCAAACTACTACATTACGACTCTAATAGAGTTATTTTATATGTCTTTGCATTTTATTTTCCAAGTCTCATAATAAACGCGTATAAAGTGCATTTTAGGTCACGCGTGCACGGTTTTAGCACCAAACCGACCAAGTAATTAATCATAGCTCACACCACTACTCAATACTTATAAAACTTACAAAATTTTCATCCCTCCTAAGTCCAAAAACCGACCACACCCTTAAAAGTCCAAACCATGTGCCATAAGGTCCAAAAAAAAAAAAACAATGCTTATGTAATCAACAAATTTCAACTAATACAACAAAATGTTGATTCCCCTTGACATCACGATATCAACGCCCCACCATGGACCACCATACAGGCATACATGCATACAAATCTTTCCCTACTTGGTTAATCACATAGAGTACATATAAATTAGCAAAAGACAATGACCTTTGCCCAAAAAGTTGATCCACAGTCTTACATGTACAAAAGCAAAGTGAAATCATTTTTTTTATTATTTTTTATTATTTTTTATTTTTATTTTATTTATTTATTTATTTTTGTTTTTGTTTTTGTTTCTTTTAAGCTGTCGACAAATACACCCATTTTATTTTATTATCTTCACAAAACAAAAGATACTTGGTTCTTAGCTCCATTTAGACACACACCTTTTGCATGCCTTAGGAAGTCATAGTCAAACTTTCCCTTCCTCTCTTTTTTAAGCTGTTCGAAGCATAGAGCAAGCACACAGCCATTCTTTCTTTTCTTTCTCTTTTTCAACTTTACAAAATAAAGTCAGTGCAAAGGATTTGGTGCTCTTGGAGCTTACTTTGGGTTATTTGGATTAGATTTTTGTCTTGGGTGGTTTTGGTGTTCTTGGTCACTCCCTATTCGGATCACACACTAACTTTTGTAAGAAATTCTTAAAACTCAATCTCTTTATTTTTGAATTAATATTATAGTTAAGATGTTTAAATAATATATGAGTTAAGATGTTATAATTTTTAAAAGTACAACCTGTTCTGAAATTCATGTATGGTTCGAACATACATACATAAAGATTTAAAATTTTGCTTGAAGGCTTGTGTGGCATAAAAAGACTTGTGTTGCACTAATGAACAAAAGGAAAATAAGGCTTAGCCAATTTTTAAGCAAATTCAACATGTACAAATTTTTATGAACTTAAGATGCAATTTTTGGTTTTAAATAAACTAAGGAATTATAGATCTAAAGTAAAACATCAATTTTGGCTCAAAGAGGAAAAATGCTTATTTGCTTATCTAACTTATTAGCTTATTAGCTTATTTGGTTTTGACCTCGGGTTGTTGGACGATAAGGTATCGAGCTATAAATTTCTTGTTGGTCGAATGGGATTGGGCCGAGATCCCAAGGAGAGGGTGTCTCGGTTTGTTTATTTTTGACCACCCGAACCCAATACTTGTTTTCACGTCACGTACTTATTTCGTAAATCTCATTGCATATTGGAATCAAGTTCGGGGCATGTTTAAGTATTTAAAAAGATAAAATGAATCCGTTTCTTTTGATCACCAATAACTTTTGAATTTTTTCAATTGTCCGAAGTTGCTTTACTACTTTTATGTTTTCTTTTGATAAATTGTTCTATACATTACTTGTATTGCAATAAAGTATAACATTTCAATTTGCT
>LBNU01004071.1:2729-18026 GCA_014162995.1 Artemisia annua | reverse complement strand
CTATAAGACTTCAAAATGAAGAATACTTGCTGGAACAACAGCTTCAGGAAAAAGAAAGACTTCAAGCTGAAAAAGTTGCAAAAGATTTTAAAGCTTATGAAGAATGGGAGGATGAGGTGATTAAGACTGAAGCTGATATTAAGCTTTGCAAACTTGTGAAGATTGAAGAACAAGAAGTTCCTACATTTGATGTCAAAGCTTGGTTAAAATTGTTTACAGCTAAGAAGAAGAAAGAAGTTGTTGCTGCTAGAAAGAAGAAAAAGGTTTTCAAAGGACCAACACCTCTACAACAAAGAAAGAATCAAGAAAAGTATCTGAACAAAGTTAAAGGTTGGAGACTTGTTGACCTCAAGGGGAAGAAAGACTCTTAGATCTTTGATATGTATCAGCATGCTAGAACTGAGTGTGATAGATTCATTGCTATGGGATCTAAAGAAGATGAAGAAATGATAGCTGAGATGAATAGAAAGATCAGAGGTGATAAGAAAACTGGTGAGTCTGAGAAAATCAAAGAGGCTGAGAATGTTGATAAGCCTAAAGATGCAAAGCAGGTAGAAGAAAATACAACAGACATTAAACCTACTCCTATCTATGAAAGCAAGAAAAGAGGAACTATTCAGAAAACTTTTGCTAGGAAAAAGAGGAGGACTAGTGTTGCTGGTAGTTCAGATGTGGAAGAAGAAGCTACAGAGAAGATAACACAAGCTGAGCAGGAAAGGTTGATGTTTTTCACCACTTTGGCTACAAGAGTAGAACCAGAAATCTTCAATACAGTTCCTTTGGCAGCTAAACATCCAATCATCTCTTATACCTTTAGAGTCAGGGCAGTGAAGGGTATTGGGAGTTTAAGAGAACAAATGATATGTATTATGGCTTTATCAGATTCTCTCAAATGCTCAATTACATGGATAGAGATGATGTGTGTGATGTTTGGAGATTATACAAAGAAAGATTTGGGGATAAGCAGCCAGAAAATGATCATGAGAACATTATCTATCATAATCTAAAGATAATGTTTAAACCTCATGCTACTAATAGAGAATGGTTTGAAATGAAAAACAAAAGGGTGAACAGATGGTATTTGTATCAATCTTGTGGAGTTCATGAAGTATCAGCTGGATCTGTGTTTCTTCTAGTGGAAAAAGATTATCCTGGTTTGAATGCTAATAAAGAAATAATCACTGAGATGGTAAAGCCTGGATTCTTAATGCTTCAAAAACATTTCAAGACTGATGATATGGCTTGTAAGTTGGTGCAGAAGTATGAGCAGATTCTAAATTCTAAAAAGTAAGTGTTTGGAAGCATCCTCTTTGTGGTTATTTGTACTTAAGAGAAACTTGATAATTTAGGAGGTAAATATCAAGTTTAGGGGAGGATTGTTGGGTTTTAGGACTCTGCTTCTAACTAATGTCAATCTGCTGCTGACTGAATCTGCTGCTGGAAGATGACTCTGCCGCTAGTGTGAAAGTGCTGCTGAAGAGAATTGCAAGACTCTGCTGCTCAGAGTTTATTATAGGAATGAGTCTTGTAATTATAGTAATGATTGTATTAAATATTCTATAGGTTTAGAATATCGTTTGTTTGTGTAAGAAGTTATTGTAAACCGTGTAGGGTTCCTTGTCTATAAAATGAGATCCCTAGGGTTAGAATATGTACGTGTCTAAGTCGAATCACTTCAAGGTGTAAACCCTAGCATTGTAAGAGTGCTCGTATTTAATATATTGAAGTGTTAAAGTGTGAAATCTTTGTTCTTGTGTTCATCTTAAGTTAAACAATATATTCCGCGTGTTGTTTAAGTTATAATTCAAGTCAGCTTCTATACAAGATCGTTTGCTCAACTGGGATCAACAGGTATTATGTTGGCAGCATAATACAAAAGTAGGGAGCTTCATATGAGGAGTTAAACTTCTGGATTACGATGGCCTGAATGGTGTTATATTATATTTAAGAACCCTAAGATAAAACACTTAATAAACCTAAAACAAAAACAATTAGAGCTTGACATGCCTACACAATAATAATAGACCTCAAGATACGTGAGTAAGCAGCCTAGACCCCTAGTCACTTTGACATCAATCACATAGCCTTAAGCCCAAGTGAGTTTTCATAGCCTCACACCTTTTAAACGCTTTCTAAATGTTTTACAACCCCTATGAGGGGGATACATGCTACTTGCTTTAAAAACCGAATACAAGTCTTTTCTTTGGTTGTTGCACAAGTGATACTATTCTGCCACCATTACATAACTAAAATTCATGAGCCATAATCACTTGCGGGTTTTACGCAAGTGAACGCGAGTATAGTTGATAGATCTATTGGAGTTTGACAACTCCCGTTGGTTTACCTCAGCTGGGTAACCAATGAGTAGGGTTATTGTACAAAGATGTTACTAAAATTTGCCTGAATTTCGTCCTAAGGTAATTTAGTTTCAAAGTTGTCATCCAGGTTACTCAAGTTCACGGGTTTATAAACTGGGTTACTAAAGTTTCAAAAATGTTACACTAGGGTTACTCCCAATGTGGGCAACCGGTTGATAGCCGGTATCTCAACCTGAAACATATTTCACCTCAAAGAAGTTAGTAAAGTTTGATAAAAAGTTCGCCTAAGTTACTAAAGTTTCAAAACTGTCATCTAAGTTACTCAAGTCCACGTGTTTTTTTAGTCCCTTTTGTACGTTTGGTCCCTTTTGTAGCAGAATCTTGCAGAATCTATCCTTTGGCCAACGGGTGTTTGTAATTATTTTCAAAAATCTTGATTTATATGTTTTCATCCGCTATTTATATGTTTTATATGTTTGTGTACATTTTATACGTTTTTGTACATTTTTGTATGTGATAACGTATCATTATTAGTGGCTCAAGCCCACTAATCACATGCTCGGATCAAGCCCAAACGCCAAATAGTTCGCGAAGTCAGCATTGACTAGAAAAGCATAAGCTCATGCCAAACTAGGCCTAACAACTCTTCTCAGGTAGCATAGTACATGCACAAAGGACGCATGACACCTGTCCTCCTTGTCTGCTCTCGGATGATCAACACCTAGCTCCCTAGCACCCGTTGATCATCCCCAAAGGGTTTATCTCTAAACCCTACAAGCCTCTCAATTCATTTTTTTATGTTTTTGTACCTTTTTGTACGTTTTTCTACGTTTTTATGTGTTTTTTTTACATATTGTATGTTTTCATATGTTTTTATCCGTTTTATCTGTTTTTATCTATTTGTACAGGGAACTGAAAGATAGTGCACCCGTCTCTTATCACAACAAACCCACTATCCCCCAGATTGATGGCATGAAGATCTTCGTCTATAAGGAATATAATCCATAATTAGACATTAGTGAACAGGAATACAAACCCATTATCCGTTTTAACTATAGTAACTTAAGTGAATATTGCCCCAAACTTTAGTAACCTATGTGAACATTACGAAATATTTGTCTATTTAACCCATAATACATCAATGCCACGTAGGATTTTAACCGGTAACTCTAAGTTACCCAAAACACAGTAACAAATTTAACCGGTTATATTAAGTTGAGTAATCTGGATGACAACTTTGAAACTATATTACCTTAGGACAAAATTCAGACAAACTATACTAACATCTTTGTACAATAACCCCAATGAGTACTATACTTGAAACCTCTAAGGATTAATTTTGGCAAGTTATCCTTCTTGTCCCCTCATTATTGGGTCTGCATCCCCCATGACCCGGACTGTCAGTGCGGTTTCATGAGCTTAGTGCAACATACCCCACTCTTGATAATTGTGCATGCATCACAATTATCACACACATACATACATTTTTCCTAACAACTGAACCTAGGGAACTTGTATTCACCCACACCCTAAACCTATGACTCTCACTCAACCTAGTGTTGACTTTTAAGCATGTATCCTAGGTAACGAAGCTCTGTGGAAATTATGGCATGGAGTGGTACAAAGCTTGCAGGACTTTTCACTCAGTTATCATTCAAATTTCATAACAAACTTAGATTTTGGGGACCTCCTCTTATAAAACTCTGATGATTTTATTGAATGATAACTCATTCAATAAAAACGTCTCTTTTCGCATCGTTTTCTATTACTGTAACTGTGATTCCATGAAGTAATACTCCAACTCTAAATCCGCTGCGAAACGTGAAAATGGGGGTGTTACAGATTGGTATCAGAGCATCAGTTGTAGAGAACAAGGTTAAAACCTAAAGTACAACTATTTTTCCCGATTCCTGAGAAAGTCCTTTGTGCCACTTCACTCCCCAATGCCTTTTCCCTGAGCCATACATGCATTAGATCTGCATACTAGGTATTACTTGATTATTACTAGAGCATATAATCATTTCTGCATTACTAGATAGATATGCCTGCTCCCCACTACTCTACTATTACCCCATCCGGAATACATATGGAGAATGTTCATTCCTCTCCGAATGATTCGGATTTTAGCCTTAAGAATCTTTTTCCCGATTCCCCGAATAGCCCTAGGAATAGTATAGATACACCGTCACCCTTAGGCTTTACATCCTTTATAGATGACCCATACCTAAAACATATAAGAGATTTCTATGCTAAGGCATCACCTATCACTTCCCAAAAACTATCCTACATCTACCTTTCCCACACCTAAGTTAGAACCACATGGTTTCTTTCTCCCTAGAACACCTTATATGCCTAGAATACCCATCCCTGCCTATAACCCTAGATATGAACCTCGGCAACCCTATACTATAGCACCTACACCCTATTTAGTAGACCCTACCACTTCATCATGGAAATTTGAAGTCAGAGAAAATCCTACTAAGACAACCTTAGAAAACCAGGAAAATCAGGTAGAAGAAATTTTAAATAATCTAGATGAAGTTTTCCTTGACCTTATTGGGAAGATAGAATAAGGTCATGATAATAACTTAGGTACCCGACCAGACTATAGTAATTTAAGAAATACCTTAGTACAAGCCAGTTTTAGGATAGGTAAAATACAAAAGAATCAAATGAGACACCACCATAAGATAGCCTTTGCCCGTTTTAGAATCCGTACCTTAGAAAAGATGATTGATGATGACGAGGAAAGTCATCAATCAAATTTAGGAAACACTATAAACCCTTAGATTTAGGAAAATCTTGGAAGAAAACCTTTAAGTAGTATGCCTTAAGAATCTTGGTTTGGGATGGTTAAGTATAGTAATACTTTTAAGATATGTAAGATAGGAAAGCAATAATAAGAGTTAGGTGTATCTTATCGATACTTCCTGGTGTCCCTCAAAAACTAGGATAACCTAGTCAACCTAGAATTAGGTATACCCTTCCCTGATTATTTTAGGTCATCCAAAACCTCATAAGAATCCCTAGGAAATTTAGGAATAACCCATAAAAACATAACAAGTAAGTGCTTGTTATAACCCGCCTTAAACCCTTACACTATCATAACCCTTAGAAATATTAGGACCCTAATGCCTTAGACATATAGACTCTTATCACTCTTAATCCCTAACTCGATTGGGTTTCGATTTCAAACCCAAGTCCTTGTTGAGAGCCGTCTCATAAGGATACTCGTTCGTGAACTTTAGGTCCGGGAAAAGCCTAAAGTTTTATTCTTTAGAATCCGTCCTCTATCCTTTTTCTTCCATTGATTTTCTTTCCTCGGGCAATCTGCCTAAAAACCCTACCCTCTTAAATCCAACAACACGGCATTTGGCATAAATAACGACGCTTGTTAGAAATCTAAGTATAACAAGTTATTTATGACCTTATGCGGTTGTGACTTCCTCTTCCGTTATTTCATAACATTTTATGCCATGAATAACAACTCCTTTCATACCTTCACTACTTCATCCAAAATCCCTTAAACACACTTCCCCTATCATTTCATATGATACTGATGATGAGAATTCTTATTGTACATCATAGAGATCTGAATTCTTTCTCTCCCTTATCTCTGGTTTTCACTACTTCTTTAGACTCCTTTTTGGTTAGAAGATCTTTCCCTAACCATTCCTATATACGAGTATATAGTAATTATATACAAAGTATATTCCCGTCCTTCTCTCCTTACTCCCTTAAGATTACTACGATTCCTAGAAGAAATTACTTACTATTAGAAAACCCCTAGTTACTCTCTCTAGAATACCTCTAGGAATAACCTTAGGATGCCTTTGGAAGATAGAAATAGAACACGTTAGGTTATGAAGTCAGATTACCCTAAAAATATCCCTAAGAATAACTTGGAAGTTAGGAATTAAAAGATAGGAAAAATAGGATTCAATTTAGGAACTTTATCGAGGATATTAAAACTAGAACACAGATTAAGTATAAGAAATTTTAGGAAAAATAAAGAATTAAATACTAAGTCTCCACCTTAAGCCTTTAAACTTCTAGTTTAGAATAGGCACATTAAGCTTCTACCAGATAGGTACATTAAGCTTCTACCAGATAGGCACATTAAGCTTCTACCAGATAGGCACATTAGCAAACTTTTACCATATAGAAATAAGTCATTTTAAGGACACAACTTGCCCCTATCTAATCCTTTAGGATACCCACATAATATTTCGAGGATCTTAGAAAAGTAAAACCTTAGAAAATAACTAGGAAACTTTAATGGGTATGATTAGTGGTTTATGAACTTAAAACCTTACTTATAGAAACTAGGAAGAATTTATTTGAAGACATTAAGAATACTTTGGCTTGACATTTCATAGGTTACACATTAGGAAATCTATTTAGAAGATACTATGGATACTACCCTAACTAGTTTCAAGTATCTAGGAATAATTATACTTATAATCATAGCGGTACTAGTAGTAATAGACAACTTAGGCCAAAAGATTAAACCCAAAGAACCACCTAGGAATAGTAATGCTCCTAATGAAACCTTAGAACCACCTATTCTACCTAGCCCTCCTCCCTTTATAGGATCATCATCAAAGACTAAAACCGAAACATCACCCTTAGACTTTAAGTTTAGTACTAAGAGATTAAAAGAACCTTAGAAAGAAAACAAAACTTAAAGGAATCTAGTAAATCTTATCCTTACTTAGAATACCATTCCTTCCGGTATTCTATTCCCCTGTTTCAAATCCTATCCATTCATTTTAACTCCCGCTCCTCCGTTTTAAACTTTACTCTCCTGTTTAAACTTCGTCCTCTTACCCTTTTTGCTTCACTTCCCCTGTCATTTTCCTTTATTCTTCTTACTCTAAGCTTTCTCTCCTACCTCCTCCTACAACGTTCTAAGAGTTAGAACTTGTATTTCTCGTCATATCACAAGATTCTATTAGTTAGATCTTGTAAGAATATCTATGTTGAACTTTAATCCTCATTATGTTCAACTACGATATTATACTATCTCTCTTTACAAGGGTTGTAAAGGTGAGATTGACGATGCTCATCACTCGAGATGTAGCTAATTGGTAACAGAATAGCTATGGAACTAGTCACCATGGCTAGAACTTGTCTCTGTCATGATTAGAGTATGTCTCCATCATGAATAGAACTTGTTTTCACCATGGCTAGAACCCGTCTCCACTCTGGTTAGAACTTGTTTCTACCATGACTTGAACTTGTCTCCAAAACACTCTTGGACCACATATCCTTAAATGTGGACCACACTTCCATTTTCCGCCGATACTACTTAAGGACGATTTGTGATGACTGTTCTATTAAAATGAATTAGGACGCTCTTTCATTTTAAGAAGAAAGTTATAAATCAAATGGATTATGAATTTATAAGCTCTTGCTTACAAGGATTGGGACGCCATTATTTGTAAGCAATGAGATATAAACAAATGAGACCAAGTATCCGGCACATGTACAAACAATTCCTATTCCATTTGTACAACTCTTTCCTCTTTTCTCATCTTTCTCGATTCATTCTTTCCCCTACTCCTACAATCATCAAAATCTCGGGACGAGATTTCTTCTAAGGGGGTGAGACTGTAGCAACCCACAAAATCTCATCACTATCATTCCCATTGCAAATACCTATAGTAGGTATTTCCACAGGTAAAATTTTTGCTTTTTGCATGCATATCATTACATAAGTGACTCTCTAGACCTACTCACGTATCCATACAAGCTAAATATCTTTACCCACACACCCTATAAACTCTTGGTATGTCAAGCATAGGATTACAACAACACCACACTAAGTAAATTACTAATCTAGCACACCAAACTCATCACACGACCCTAATCTAACACTAATTAAGCCCTAATAAGGCCCATGTGTTTACAAAACCCTAATTGCATATCAGAACTAGTTTAAAAGTGTTCAAGGCTTATGTATAAGTTACCTTAGCATTATTAGAATACCTTAGCACCCTTAGACCCTAGTACAATCCCTTAGAGCTTAGGTACAAGTCTCTTAAGCACAAAACCATAAGTAGGTTATAACTTCCCGGAAATTAGGTCAAACCTTCCCAAACTTTTCCCATAAGCTACCACCTCCTAGTATAAGCTTCTTAAGACTTAGGATTAGTCACTAAACACTTATAGGACCCTAATCTAGGCACTAAACCCTAAGCTAAATCCTAATCACCCACTAAGCAAGATTAGGCTAAACCCTAATCCTAAAACTAAGTACCTTAAGCACCTCAAACACCTCAAGCACCTAGCCTAGCACCTTAGTTATGCTTAGCACACACCCTAGCATCTCTCTAGCTATCACACAAGTAGGTGATGCACCTACTTGTCACCTTCTTCCTAAGTCGGCCAAAACACCACCATAAGAACCCTAGAACCGCCTCTTAGTCCACCATAGTCATCATGTAGCTTAGGATAGTCATGTAGTAGCAGTACTTAGTCATTCCCTCCCCCTCGTGACACCTAGCCTCTCCTTTCCTTGGTCTCCAAGGTTAATGAGGCTATAAAAGCCTCGCTGCCCCTCTCCTTTCCAAACCACACCACTACTTCTTTTAACCTCAAAGTTTCTGTAGTTAGTAGTAGAATAAGAGTCCTAGTAGTCCTAGAAGTCGATCACTAGAAGCCTTAGGCCTTGTCGAGTTCCATTTCTAGCCGAGAAACCCTAAACCCTCGCTAGCTCCACTTTAGATCACGTAAGCTCTCATACTTGTTCCTATTAGTTATATTTCAGTCCTAGGATAGTGTTAGGATGACTTAGATCACATAGAACCCTTTGCCTAAGCCTTGATCACTAGAACTAGCTCGTTTCCTTTTTAAAAGCCTAATATAAGTCGAATTGCCTTTTATATGCTATAATCCTTTTTCATAAGCTGTAAGATGGTTTAGGTAACTTAGTTAAGCTTATATTAGTTAACCATAAGCTAGAAAACCTTTTTGTTTTATAAAAATATAGTTTGCATGGAATTAGGACTAGTTTTGCAAAACTTTCCATGCATAAGGGTATATATGGTATCTTTCTGAAAATATTAAGTTTAGGGACTGTTTTTGACATTTCTTAGAAGTTATAAGTATAAGGACCCTTTTTGCAAAGATATATAACCTTAGGATAAAAAGTTAGAAAGTTATAAACTTATAAGGACTAGTTTTGCAAAAGTTATAAAAATTAAGGGTATAAATAGTAAATTTTTAAAACTTATAAGTCCAAGGGTCATTCTTGCCATTTTCTAAAAATATAGAAGTATAGGGACTAAATATGTAAAGTTTAGATAGTTATAAACTTAAGTAATATAAGTATTATAAGTATAGGGTAGATTTTGTAAATATAGTAAACTTGAAGGTTATAAAGTAAACTATTTTCATATATATAGCAAACCTATTTTAAAGTTAGAAGCATAACACAATACTAGGGAGCTTCATGTGAGGAGTACTATGTGGATATTTCGTTCTGACGAGTCTGTTGGGTTTACGATTTAAAATGCCCTGGCTCCTCAAACGATTATTGCATATACTTTTGAATTATGATGGCCTGAACGGTGTTATGTTTTAACTAAACTCTAATAACAATATAACTCAATAGTAAGGAACTTCGTGTGAGGAGTTATATACTTCTGAATTATGATGGCCCGAACGGTATTATGTTGGCAGCATAATACAATAGTAGGGAGTTCATATGAGGAGTTATACTTCTGGAATACGATGGCCTGAACGGTGTTATATTATATTTAAGAACCCTAAGATAAAACACTTAATAAACCTAAAACAAAAACAATTAGAGCTTGATATGCCTACACAATAATAATAGACCTCAAGATACGTGAGTAAGCAGCCTAGACCCCTAGTCACTTTGACATCAATCACATAGCCTTAATCCCAAGTGAGTTTTCATAGCCTCACACCTTTTAAACGCTTTCTAAATGTTTTACAACCCCTATGAGGGGGATACATGCTACTTGCTTTAAAAACCGAATATAAGTCTTTTCTTTGGTTGTTGCACAAGTGATACTATTCTGCCACCATTACATAACTAAAATTCATGAGCCATAATCACTTGCGGGTTTTACGCAAGTGAACGTGAGTATAGTTGATAGATCTGTTGGAGTTTGACAACTCCCGTTGGTTTACCTGAGCCGGGTAACCAATAAGTACTATACTTGACACCTTTAAGGATTAACTTTGGCAAGTTATCCTTCTTATCCCCTCATGGTTGGGTCTGCAGCCCCCATGACCCGGACTGTCAGTGCGGTTTCATGAGCTTAGTGCAACATACCCCACTCTTGATAATTGTGCATGCATCACAATTATCGCACACATACATACATTTTTCCCAGATGGGTGTAACAACTGAACCCAGGGAACTTATATTCACCCACACCCTAAACCTATGACTCTCACTCAACCTAGTGTTGACTTTTAAGCATGTATCCTAGCAGGACTTTTCACTCAGTTATCATTCAAATTTCATAACAAACTTAGATTTTGGGGACCTCCTCTTATAAAACTCTGATGATTTTATTGAACGATAACTCATTCTGTAAAAGTGTCCCTTTTCGAGTCGTTTTCTATTATTGTAACTGTGATTCCATGAAGTAATACCTCAACTCTAAATCCGCTGTGAAACATGAAAATGGGGGTGTTACATGTAGTGAAGAAGAGTAACTACAAGGAGTTTATGAGCTGTCAACCCTTTAATTTTAAGGGAACAGAAGGGGCCATAGGATTGATTCATTGGTTTGAGAGATGTGAATCAGTATTCTCTCGTAGTAACTGTACAGAGGATTGTAGAGTTACGTTTGCTACCGGTACTCTTACCGAGGAAGCATTATCCTGGTGGAATTCTTATGCCCAACCCATAGGAATAGAAGAGGCATATAAGATCACCTGGACTGAGTTTAAGAATCTTATGATTAAGAAATACTGCCCTCGAACAGAAGTCAAGAAAATGGAGGATGAACTATATAACTTAACTGTTAAGGGGAACGATGTTAAAACTTATATTAGGGGATTTCAAGAGTTAGCAACTTTGTGTCCTACAATGTTGCCAACTGTTGAAAAGACAATAGAAGTTTTCATTGGAGGTTTGCCCCGGAGTATCGAAGGGAATGTTACAGCCTCTAAACCTCAAACTTTAGAGGAGGCCATTAACATAACTTTGAGGTTAATGGACCAAGTAACAAAGCACAACACTGTGCCAGTGCCCAACGATAATAAACGAAAGTTCCACGATGGGAGAGCTTTCGGAAACACCCGTAACACTAACAGTTACAATCGTACTAACCCCTATCCTCAACCAAACCCAAGGCAAGATAATATGAAAGCGTATTCCGCCACTCCAAATGAGAGAAGTGGTTATGTTGGAAAATCCCCTCTGTGTAAGAAATGCAATTGGCATCACACAGTGCCATGTAACAAGGTGGGCCATCAGACAAAGGATTGCAGGCACAAAGGACTAGCAACTGGGGGTAATCCACCACCAGCAACGGTCATTTTTCATGCTTGCGGAGAAAAGGGACACTATTCGAATAAATGTCCAAAGAAAAATACTGATGGTGCCCAGGGTAGAGCCTACATGTTGAGGGATAGGAACGATCCACAAGATCCAAGCGTAGTCACGGGTAAGTTTCTCTTAAATAATCAGTTAGTTACAGTACTATTTGATTTTGGAGCCAATAGGAGTTTCGTATCTGTAACACCCCGAAAACCAAATCAGCGGAAGCATACAATTTTAGGGGTGCTACTCGATTGTTATCATAACAAAAGGTACAAAGAACGGTTTTACTTTAGCGAGTTTAGAATAAACTTTATAATCGAAAACATTCGATTTACATCATAAAAGATAGTGCGGAAAATATAGGTCCAAGAAGGTTTTCGGAGTCTTCTATGACCAAGCCATGCCCTTTGCCAAGCTCCTCCAGGTATAATATGCAGCGGCAATATCTAACACCTGAGATAAACATGCTAAAAGTCAACACAAAGGTTGAGTGAATCCATAGGTTTAAAGGAAAGTAATTGATCACAATATTCCAAGTTTAATAGAAAGGGGCTACGTTGTTATACGCCCGAAAATACCACTGCACTAAGCTCATGACACCAAGCGTTAACCAAACCAACACCAGTAACACTGTACTGAAAATAAGTCGACAATAACCGCCGAATTTCATAAATACAAATGCCCCCTACGCTAGGTACTGCCAAATACCTAGCCAACCTCAAATATAGTACACCACAATTTGCCAATCCAGCAAAAGGAGTGGGAGGGTCAATTCCTAGAGGCCTATATACTATATTCGCGCTCACTCGCAAGTGATTAATGGCTCATGATCCGAGGGACTTAATAGTGGCAAAAATCGTACTTAGTGCTTATCCAACAAAATGGCTACTGCTTCACTCACAGTACTAGCATATATAAGTTTCCAGCTCAATAAATAGTTTTCAAACCATTGTGATCATAGTAAAAACAGAGCATGTATCTCACCCCAAGTAGTTTGCAAAGCAATTAGAATAGATAAAAGTGGGGCTATGGACTCACCTGAGTATGTAGCAATGCAAGATATCACAACTAGCACCAACTAGTAAATCACAAGGGCCTCAAGAATAGTGGAGCACAACGGCATCAAGAAAGTACAAGCAAAGGGTCACCAAACATAATGTCATCAAAGTATGAGGACAACGGTAATGGATCGGCACAACCTAACGAGTAATATATATCAGAAATAATACTCATGTAATATATACAAAGTTCGTCGAATACTCGTGTATTGTGAAAATGTTTTGTTTCCAATGGCGATAAAAGAAGTAAACATTTGAAATCTCGTGTAGACGTTAGAGGAATATTAAGACGATAAGAGTCGAAGAAATGAAATCAAGCAAATAGAAGAGGAATGACGAAAAGAGTAACACGCTCTCGTGAAGAAGTCGTAAAATGTATAATCAAATAACTCACTCCAAAACAAATAGAAATCACAATGAAAGAATAAACGGGAAGAGAAAAGAATAAAAGAAATAAGATAAAACAAACAAAAGAAAAACATTGATAGATAGTCTCGGCTTTACCCAGTTTTCCCCAAAATAGATGTTAAAACATATAAGTTTTGAAAGGCTTTTAAGATGCATAAACGTTTAGGTTTATAAAAGATTTACAAAATTTCGGCATGACCTACCCGTTTATCTAACGTTTCCCGAGTCAACAACTCTCGAATATATCCTAATATACCGCTAAATGTCACAAGTTTATTATATATATTTGGACATATTATTCGCGTGAATATTTGTTGTTTAGTTTTATCGACCATGTTGTATTGTTCGGGTCCAGGTACGTTAAGGTCTTATGAGCCTAACGTACCCTTCCGTCTCGTGTACCAAAGGGTCCATAATGTCCAAATAACCAATACCGCAAATCCAATACGTCCAAATCTTGTCCACAACATATATTTTCACAATATCAATCCAAGTCCAAGTGTTGCAACCTCTTAACTATAATTACATTTTATTATTTTTATCGTTTCATATCGTTAGTCCATTTTATATTATTCGTCAAGTTATCTCGTATCAAAATAGTTGCTGAAACCATATCTGAATCATAAACAAATAAACAAACTCAACCAATAAATGAATAACACTAGTACAAAAACTACTTTAATACAATACAGTGTTGCTAGAACTCCTCAACAAAATGGTGTAGCAGAGAGGAGAAATAGGACATTGATTGAGGCTGCTAGGACTATGTTGTCAGATTCTAAGTTACCTATACCTTTTTTGGCTGAAGCAGTGAACACTGCCTGCTTTGTTCAGAATAGGAGTAAGGTAGTTAAGCCTCACAATAAGACCCCTTATGAATTATTCCACGGTAAAAAGCCAATGATAGCTTTCTTTAGACCATTTGGGTGTCCTATTACCATCTTAAATACCAAAGACCAGTTAGGCAAGTTTGATGAGAAGGCTGATGAAGGTTACTTTGTTGGGTACTCTATAAATAGTAAAGCTTTCAGGGTGTTCAACAAGAGAACTAGATTTGTAGAGGAGAATTTGAATATTAAGTTTGATGAGAATAAACCTAATAATGCAAAGACAGAACCTGAGTGGTTGTTTAACATTGATATGCTAACCAAAACCATGAATTATGAGCCTGTGATTGCAGGTGTAGATATTAACCATGATGCTGGTATAAAAGACACTGCTTCTGCAGCAAAAGATGCAAAGAAATCCACACCTCAAGAAGAATTTGTTCTGGTTGAAAAATGGAAGCTTGTCCAACTATTGTTCCCACTCAGGAGACCAACAGCTCACAAGATGATCATTCTCCCAAGGGAGATGAGGGGGAAGGTCTGAAATCATCTAGTGAAGCACAAGTGATTAATGATGGTGTCACAAAGGAAACTGCTCCCAACAGTAGTTTGTCTGATTCTGCTGCTACACCTGCAGACAACTCTGCTGCTGATAACTATGCTGCTGAGCAAACTGCTTCTCCAGAGATACATAAGTTTTCTACAGTTGACACAGAAGGCATATCCTTGGTTGATACATCTTCTCAGGATGATCTAGAGATGCCTGGATTGACTGAAATATATGAAGATATAGATGATGAAGCTCTTGATGGCGAAGTTTTTGGTGCTCAGACTGACTTCAACAACATGGAACTCAACATTCCTGTCAGTCCTACAAAGACAACAAGAATTCATAAACATCATCCAAAGGAAAATATTTTGGGTGATCCATCATCTAATTTTCAGACAAGGAACAAGACAAGGGAACTGTTTCACAAAAGTTTCTTTGCTAGATCTTTACATCAAAGGAATAGCCATAAAGATCTACAGAATTGCCTTTTTGCTTGTTTTCTATCACAAATAGAACCCAAGAATGTATACAAAGCCTTACAAGAATCAAGTTGGTTGGAAGCTATGCAGGAGGAACTTCTACAATTCAGATTACAAGAAGTTTGGAC
>LBNU01004070.1:109596-135422 GCA_014162995.1 Artemisia annua | reverse complement strand
AACTTGTTTCCCATTATCCTTTTCATTGGTCTTATTTAGTAGATTTTCCATGTCTTTCACAATCTCATCATCATTGAATAGGTCTTCAAGGCTATCTACATTTATTGGCTTTCTCGACTTTCTCACCCAATCTTGGGTGCAAATTAAAGCCTCCACAATTTTAGTTGACAATGAAGTTCTGTAAGGGTTTAACACACATCCACCAGTACTAAAAGCTGATTCAGATGCAACAGTTGAGATTTGAATTGCTAATATATCTACACACAATAACAGAATATATAAATGAAATGTAAGACATCAATTTAAAAAGTGTAAACATGTAAATTTTGTGTAAAGTAAAGTGTGATTATCTCTGGCCATTCTTGCGACAAGTGGGAATCGTGGACCATTTACTTTCCACCACTGAAGAATGTCAAAGGTTTGTCCTTTACGTAATTCTACCTTAGGCTCTTTAAGGTACCTTTGCAATTCAGTTTCAGGTTCAATTGAGCTAGTATCATTGCCATTATAAAAATCATTTAAGAAGTCATTATCTCCATGAGTAGGAGATGTAGCTTCTGGTTCCATTGACTCACACACACACACACACACACACACACACACACACACACACACACATATATATATATATATATATATATATGTGTGTGTGTGTGTGTGTGTGTGTGTGTGTGTGTGTGTGTGTGTGTGTACGTATATATAAATAGGGTGGGGATACAATGAGAAGGCTCTTAAAATAAAAAGGATGGGAAGCGATCTCAGCCCTTGGATTATGTTTAATAGATCAAAAAAACGGAGTGTTATTATTGTAAATAATTAACGTTTGAGGTGTAAATGTGTAGCAATAGAAAACACTCATTAAAAAGGGCTTATTTAGTCAAACCGATCTGTACATAACGATGATGTTTCACCGCTCCACTAGTCACCACCTCTCCAACAGTCACCGCCGCTCCACCAGTCACCGCCTCTCCACCAGTCACCACATCATCATATCTTCAACTGCATCATTTACTTCTTGTAAGTTCATCATGAAACCCTAAAATTGTTTATTCATTATTTCATAAAATTTATTTTGTTAAATTGTATTTTTTTTTTAAGTTACTGCAGTTTGTTTATAGAAGTAATGCAGTAGTTACTTGTTTTATCAGGTGCGATTCTAGGTTAGTGTACGCACACAACATGTTAGGCGTTAAAAAAGTGATGCAGTAGTTGTAAAGAAGTGATGCAGTAAGTTCTTGTATTTGTCATATAAGTCTAGATTAGGCCAGGCGCGTAGTGTTTTAAGTGTCGAAAAGTGTTTGTGTATGTGTTTAAATGATTGATGCAGTTGGTATGATGCAATGATGCAGTAAGTTCTTGGATGTGGCATATAAGTCTAGATTAGGTTAGGCGCGTAAGTGTTTTAAGTGCCAAAAAGTGTTTGACTATGTGTTTTATTGGTTGATGCGGTATCTGTAAAGATGTGATGCAGTAGATTCCTATATGTGTCATGTAAGTCTAGATTAGGTTAGGCGTGCAGTGCATTACCATTTTTATTCTACTGCATTACTATTTATTTATTACTGCATCACAGTTTATATTCTACGACATTATTGTTTTTATTCTAATGAATCACTCTTTATTTGTTATTGCATCACTTTTTATTAATGGAAATGATGCACTCAATAGGAAGAGGATGAAGGCTTTGTGTAAGAGACTCAATAGGTTTCATGAACACGTACTCGATGACCATAGGGCACGAATAAAAGCCGAGGGAGATGGTTTTGTGGCAAAGGATATGGTCGATACGCTGTTGAAACTAGCTGATGATCCTAATCTTGAGGTTAAACTTGATTCGGATGTCGTCAAGGGGCTAACACAGGTTCGTTTACATTCTGTTTTTGAACTGTTGGATTATTGGATGCTATGTCAATCTTTCTTGTTCTAATTGTGCTTGAGATAACTGATTCTACTACTAATAATAATAATATTAGTTCTAATTGACTTCCTCTGCTGAATTATGTCGCTTCTAGATTGATTGAAGCGAAGGATGTTGTTTTCGAATGTGGTCCGAACTGCGGATGTGAACCTGGTTGCATCAATTGCATATCCCAACGAAAGATAAAATATCAACTTGAGGTTTTACTCAATCCACAATCAATTGTTAAATCAGTATTATAATAGAAAATGCTTTTATTTTATTTTCTTATTGTCCTTTAATGTGAACAGGTTTTTCGCACTTCTGATAGAGGGTGGGCTGTTAAGACCAGAGATTTTATCCCTTCTGAGAACAAGTGAGATGGATAAAGTTGCTAGTAATGAATATATATTTGAAATTGATTGCGAGAACACAATCAAAGGGATCGGGGGAAGGGAGGTCAGTATAGATGATTCATGTTATTTCACATAGTATTATATATTTGGGCTTCTATCATACCCAACATTTATTTGTTATGTATCTGATGTTAAGTTTTTTGTAAATTTTAGAGGAGGCGAGGAGACGTATCTGGATCTGATGTAATACTGAATTGGAAAATGTGGCAGCAGATGAAAACGATCCTGATTTCTGCATAGATGCTTGGAGCATTTGGTAACGATCCTGATGCAGTTGATTTTAGAAATAATGCAACAAGTGTTTAATTGTTTTATTTTATCTGTCAAAAATTTTGTCAAAAATTGTTTGAATGTATGATGCAGTTGATTTTGTAGTACTGATGCAGTAGTTGTTAATATGTGGCATATAGGATTCCAATAGGAAATGCATAGTTTAGTTTTATCTGTTAAAAAATGTATATATGTGTAGTTGTTTGTATAATGCAGTTAGCTTAAAACTTTGATGCAGTAGGTTCTTAGTTGTGACATATATGACATATAAGGTTCGACTAGGTGACGCGTAGGGTGTTTTACATGTCAAAAGCTATGCGTATTTGTGTGTATAATGCAGTGATGCAGTAGGATATTTTATGTGGCATATTATTGAAAATGTAGGAAGAAGATAAATGTACCATATTGAGTGTTGAGAGGGTAATCATAGGCAGCACTAAGTGGGATGAACCAATCCCAGTTGGATGAGGCGGTTATTTTAAGAGCAATGCAGAGGCATGTAGCATAGCTGCGAGTCCAGATCCCCCCATTTGGTTCACACTATAGCTCCTACCAACAACATTGACATAATCAAAAGCATTAAACAAAGGATCTGACTGGATGGAGAGCACGAGATCTGTCCTCACTGGCTGACGAAGAAGCGTCCAGTAGCAAAAGGTATTGATTTCTAGGATGGTACGTACCCTTCAACAGCCTGACCATCCTTTGGGAATCTCCACTGGATCCGTAAATCCAGTAGGCGAGCACTGGAGGGTCGCCAGGCGGCTTATTTGATGGGACTGTTGCTATTACCACCTCCCTTTTGTTTGGAACAGATGCAGCTAGCTAAATATTAATTCTGACAATATGATCATTTTATATAAAAAAAAATCTAGCTATTTCACTCTACTATATAAAGCTAGGTGTTGCTTTGTTGATTATACATATACATATATATATATATATATATATATATATATATATATATATATATATATATATATATATATATATATATATATATATATATATATATATATATATATATATATATATATATATATATATATATATATATATATATATATATATATATATATAAACTTTCTAAGTTTTTTCTGTTGATTGTTCTTGTTGCAGCAACCAAGGCCAGTTGCTTGTACTTCTTGTGAATCCAGTGGGCATGTCGAATGCAAATGGTGTGGTGGCACAGGGTTTTCATTCTTGGTGATAACATGCTATATGAAGTGCCTTCTAGAAATTCCAGTTGGTCATCTGTGCTGGAAAGGTGAAATTTTTTTTTTGTCTTACACTTACTGTTAAGCATTTGGAGACCTTTAATACTACTTTTTTTAACGTTATAATTAACTGGTTGTTTGAACTTAAGCACTTGTCTTCTCCAATTGATGTGTTATAATTGGTAGCACGGGAAGGTTGGTTAAAGGGTTCAAATAGGTTCGGGTCAGTTTGACTTGTAACACCTTTGGTCTAGAAAATTTGGTGATAACATGCTATGTGAAGTGCCTTCTAGAAATTCCAGTTGCGTCATCTGTGCTGGAAAGGTGAACTTTTTTTAGGGTTCAAATAGTACCACACTTGGTGTTGTTCATAATAGTAGATAGGTTTTATATTGAAAACAGGGATCCTAAGTGTATGTATGCAAGTCTAAATAATTCAAATAATGATGAGCAGTTAACATAGTAACTGTTGAGAACAGATGACGTTTGAACTTTAAACCTCTCTAAGTTTCTTCATTTTTACACTGATAAATATTGAATATGTTTGAAAAATTCAGGTTGTAGCTAAGCCGACGGAGCTTTGTAGAGAAGGCAATGAGAAATGGAAGATATGTGCAAACGATTCTGAGATAAAAACACTTAGAACATTGAAGAAAAGCAAGAAAACAATAGAGCCGAAATAGAGCTGAAAAGAACTGGACTTAGAGGATCTAATCATAAATGATCATGATTTTAGTATTCCTTTTTTTAATCTCAATAAGTATTGTATAGATATTCAAGCATTTACTTACAAGTCATGTTTCCGATTGTGAGACGTATAGCATTTATTACCAAAGAATTATACAATAGTATCCCAGTGTTTCTAAAATTTACTTGATATATTTCAGTTCATTTTAAATTATTTAAGTCATTATGTTATTTTGTTTATTGTATTGTGATGCAGTAGAATATAGATAATGATGCAGTTGATTATACATTATGATGCAGTATAATAAATAGTGACGCATTAAAGTATTAATGTGATGCAGCAGAAGCATTGAGAAGCACCAGTACGTATAATATTGTGATGCATTAAATTAAAAAAATTTATGCGGTAGAGCGATGCAGTAAAATAACATTGTGATTTAGTAGTATGATAACACTGTGATGCAGTAGTATGCTAAAATTATGATGCACTAGAACATTATCGTGATGCAGTAGAATATTAAACAAGGATTAGGATCTTTTAAAGTTGGGTCAAACATGATACATCATGTTCACCAATCACAAAGAAGTAAAATGAATAAAAAAATTTCTTTTAACAAAAATCAATGGCCCACTTGCTTATTTCTTCTCACAACAAAACTAACATGATCAATCATGGTTGACCATAACTTTAGAGGATCTTAATCCATTAAACAAATACCATTCATTAAGAAGTAAAATACCTTGTACAAAACAAAAAATAATCAAAAGTATTAGAAAAGATTTTAAACATTCAAAAGTACTTGATATCACAAATATTCCAGTGTTGACGGTGTTGTAGGTTGTCCTCCAAGGCAACTTCACGTGCTTAGGTTCGGCCATTAAAAACTCATAGCATTTAGGGTGCACATTTCTTTCCATGTAGTCAATAAATGTTTCAAATGAATCAACATTAATAGTAAGTTTTGATGTAGTAAAGAAGTAACAATGATGAACTAAAAGTTTGAGATATAGATAAACTGTGATGCAGTAGAAAATTAACTTTGATGCACTATTTTTTAATCATGGTAAAATAGTATACTGCATCATAATGGTGTTAACTACTACATCATAATGTTGTTACTGCATCATAATGGTGTTATCCATATCACCTTCATTATGACCTTCCTTATCACATTCTTTCTGACCTTCATCTGAATCTCCTTTATTGTTATCACCTTCCTCTGAAACTTTTTTTTTTATGACCGTCATGTAAAACTCTTGTGAAAACATACAATTCTTTAAAGAATGTATTTCTTTTTTGCATAATTTCATTAAGCTCCTCATCATCTAGGTATAAAGACAATGCTATACGCAGCTTGTCATCAGTTTCGATCATCAATTGATACATAGTGATGCAGTAGGATATACATAGTGATGCAGTAGAATATACATAGTGATGCAGTAGAATATGCAACCTACGGGGTAACCTAATTTAGCCATATACGTGAAAATTAAACACCTACTCCATCACATTTCAAAATCAAGTGCATCGATCATAAAAATAAGCAAACAAACACATTTTAACCCATACTGCAACCTATAGGTAACCTAATGTAGCCATATACGTGACAACTAAACACCTACGGCATCAAATTTAAAACCCCAGTGCATCACTCATAATAATAGCAAACAAACACATTTTGACCCATAGTGCAACCTACGGGTAACCTAAGTTAGCCATATACATTGAATTCATTGATACTAGTGATTCCGTAGACAACGAGTATTTCCTTCACCTAACCATATACAATTTTTGTATTTAACATTTCACTATCATGTTTATACAAGTTACTGTCGTCATTACTTTTCAAACCTAGAAAGTCGACTATTTAACGTCGCATATACGTGACAAGTAAACACCTACTCCATCACAGTTGAAAATCAAGTGCATCGTTCATACAAATAAGCAACCAAACACATTTTGACCCATAATGCAACCTACGGGTAACCTAATTTAGCCATAAAATCGTTAATGAACATGATTTTTGTATTCTTTTAAAAGAAATTCTTTTATAACTTGAAGTATTGATATTGAAGCATTACTTTCAAGACATGTTTTCCTGTATGAGGCGTATAGCATTGATTACCAAACTACAATAAAATACTATCTCAGTGTTTCCGAAATATACCAAGTATCTTTCTTCTCATTTTAAATAATTTATTGCATTGTGTTATTTTGTTTAGTGTATTGCAAGGTAGTAGAATATACAAACTGATGCAGTAGAATATACAAAGTGATGTAGTAATATGTAACATTATGATGCAGTAATACTATCTCAGTATAGGATTTTTTTTGTTTAGTGTACAGTGATGCAGTAAGATATACATAGTGATGCAGTAGAATATACATAGTGATGCAGTAGAATATGCAACTTACGGGGTAACCTAATTTAGCCATATACGTGAAAACTAAACACCTACTCCATCACATTTCAAAATCATGTGCATCGTTCATACAAATAAGCAAACAAACACATTTTAACCCATACTGCAACCTATAGATAACCTAATGTAGCCATATACGTGACAACTAAACACCTACGGCATCAAATTTAAAAAACCATTGCATCACTCATACTAATAAGCAATTAACACATTTTGACCTATAGTGCAAACTACGGGTAACCTAAGTTAGCCATATACATTGAATTCATTGATACTAGTGATTCCGTAGACAACGAGTATTTCCTTCACCTAACCATATACAATTTTTGTATTTAACATTTCACTATCATTTTTATACAAGTTACTGTCGTCATTACTTTTCAAACCTTGAAAGTCGACTATTTAACATTGCATATACGTGACAAGTGTATAATTTGTATTTAACCATATACAATTTTTGTATTTAACATTTCACTATCATGGTTTAATGAAGTGATGCAGTAGGGAATAATTTGTGGCGCATGCGTTTAGATTAATTTACGCGCAGAGTGTCTTAGTTGTCGAAAAGTGTCTTAGTTTAGATTAATTTATGCGCAGAGTGTCTTAGTTTAGATTAATATGTGGCGTATGAGTTTGTAAATTACTAATGCAAGCATGAATTTATGTGTGGAGTATAAAATACAATAGTTAAGAATTTAGGCGTCTCATCACACCAACGCCACCATCCCCTTGTATCACTATGAAACATACAGTAGAATAAATAGTTGAGGATTTAGGCTTTTCATCACACCAACGGCATCATGCATACAAATAACATTATGATGCAGTAGAATAACATTATGATGCAGTAGAATAATATTGTAATGCAGTAGAATAATACTTGAGGATTTAGGCATCTCATCACACCAACGCCACCAGCCCCTTGTATCACTATGAAAAATACAATAGAATAATAGTTGAGGATTTAGGCGTTTCATCACACCAATGGTATCGTGCATACAAATAACATTATGATTGTATGATTAGGTAACATGCAGTGTGTTTTAGATGTCCAAACGTTTCTGTGAGTGTATTTGAATGATTGATGCAGGAGTTGTAAAGAAGTAATGCGGTAGGTTAGACGCGTAGTGTTTTAGGTGTTGAAAAGTGTTGTGTATGTGTTTTATTTATTGCGTATGTGTTTGATTTTTGATTAGGTAACACGTGTCACTATTTATTTGTTACTGCATCATAGTTTATATTCTACGGCATTACTATATTTATTCTACTACATCACTCTTTATTTGTTACTGCATCACTTTTTATTTGTTATCGCATCACAGTTTAATGTGCTATTAATGCAGCTGGTTTAATGAAGTGATGCAGTAGGGAATAATTTGTGGCGCATACGTTTAGATTAATTTACGCGCAGAGTGTCTTAGTTGTCGAAAAGTGTCTTATTTTAGATTAATTTATGCGCAGAGTGTCTTAGTTTAGATTAATATGTAGCGTATGAGTTTGTATCTTACTAATGCAAGCACGAATTTGTGTGTGGAGTATAAAATACAATAGTTGAGAATTTAGGCGTCTTATCACACCAACGCCACCAGCCCCTTGTATCACTATGAAACATACAGTAGAATAATAGTTGAGGATTTAGGCTTTTCATCACACCAACGGCATCATGCATACAAATAACATTATGATGTTGTAGAATAACATTATAATGCAGTAGAATAATATTGTAATGCAGTAGAATAATACTTGAGGATTTAGGCATCTCATCACACCAACGCCACCAGCCCCTTGTATCACTATGAAAAATACAATAGAATAATAGTTGAGGATTTAGGCGTTTCATCACACCAATGGTATCATGCATACAAATAACATTATGATTGTTTGATTAGGTAACATGCAGTGTGTTTTAGATATCCAAACGTTTCTGTGAGTGTATTTGAATGATTGTTGCAGGAGTTGTAAAGAAGTAATGCAGTAGGTTAGACGCGTAGTGTTTTAGGTGTCGAAAAGTGTTGCGTACGTGTTTTATTTATTGCGTATTTGTTTGATTTTTGATTAGGTAACATGCATCACTATTTATTTGTTACTGCATCATAGTTTATATTCTATGGCATTACTATATTTATTCTACTATATCACTCTTTATTTGTTATTGCATCACTTTTTATTTGTTACCGCATCACAGTTTAATGTGCTATTAATGCAGCTGGTTTAATGAAGTGTGTTTTAGATGTCCAAACGCTTCTGTGAGTGTATTTGAATGATTGATGCAGGAGTTGTAAAGAAGTAATGCAGTAGGTTAGACGCGTATTGTTTTAGGTGTCGAAAAGTGTTGCGTATGTGTTTTATTTATTGCGTATGTGTTTGATTTTTGATTAGGTAACATGCATCACTATTTATTTGTTACTGCATCATAGTTTATATTCTACGGCATTACTATATTTATTCTACTACATCACTCTTTATTTGTTACTGCATCACTTTTTATTTGTTACCGCATCACAGTTTAATGTGCTATTAATGCAGCTGGTTTAATGAAGTGATGCAGTAGGGAATAATTTGTGGCGCATGCGTTTAGATTAATTTACGCGCAGAGTGTCTTAGTTGTCGAAAAGTGTCTTAGTTTAGATTAATTTATGCACAGAGTGTCTTAGTTTAGATTAATATGTGGCGTATGAGTTTGTATCTTACTGATGCAAGCAGGTATTTTAGTACATTTTCATATGGCTCTATGTTGCTCCACCTGCGCACCTCTTTTGGCTGTTTGAAGCCATATAAAATATACATGCTCACATCCAAAAGATCTGCTACTCGGTGAAATATAAGAGATCAAGCAAGTATGAAGAAATCTTGTGCAGGTCTTAAATTTATAATTCAAATAAAGAATTGTGTTACTGACCACAAGGATCCAACTCAAATCAACTCGCACACATGATTTTACAATATACCAACTTTAACACACACAAAAATACCATGTTTCAAAAAAGCATGATCAAAATCTACTACAAAAACCATCCATCTTCAAAGTATCGTTGCAGCTTCAGTGCCAATAGAAAAAAGAAACAATTCAAACCCATGATCAACTTTTGATGGGCAAAACAATGTATTATACCAGTCACATATTAAACAAATTTCACTATATGGGTATTACCATTAACCAAACACTAGCCTGACTAGCCCACTGAGAACATGGCTAAGGAAGGCAAGAACCTTATGTATCCATCTCTTAGTTGACGGAAACTTGTGCAGATAACAAGTTATTGTGAAGGCTCTCCTGACTTGATGCATTCGTCGTCTGATTTGATAGCTTCAGCACCTGCACAGCTTCTTCCACTTTGGCAGCTAAAGATGCCGGTGATTCCAATAGCAAAATCAGCTTCATGTTGTCCATCTCCAACAGCATTCCCGTGATCTTTGCAGCAAGGTCAGGCTATAATTTTAGGAAACTGGTGATTAGAGGAGGAATTTTTTTATCCATTTATCAAGTGACGTTAAAAAAAAGGTGTCAAAAATCCTTGCGGTGTATTTGTATTTTATTCAAAATTTTAAATTATCAAGTAATATAACCTTAATTTACACACTACGTATTTCTAAGATAAAAAACATAAATTCTAGACAAAAAATGATTCGGGTCAACCTGTTCTAGCCCATTTTGACAGGTACCAAAAATGTAACTACATTGACTAACACCGTCCCTATGACACATTGACTGACTCTGCCCCCATGATACATTGACTCACTCCGTCCCCATATGACCCCATCTTGTCATCTCTACAAATGATAGTCGCATCATAGCGATCGCTTGAGAGTGTTTACAACACTTACAAAGCACCCAGTGATACATAGTCCATGTCGAGACCCGGCGTGTTAGCTCATAAAACTTGCACCTCAAAGGTCTTGAATCATGTCGTATCATTTCTTGTTAGAAATGACAACATATCATAAATGGTCTGATTATATATGTATGAACTGAATACTCAAGGCTTCCAGCCAGCTTAAAGTTGTTTGTAGTTTTAACTGGTTTATCTTGATAGTAATATACGAAAAAACGAACTTAATTTGCAAGTTACAACTATAAGTATCTTAAGGAAAAAAAGAGCTAATAGTGACTGATCTTGATCCCTTGGTCCCTTCTAAAACTCTAGTGCTTCTGGTCTATTTCAGGAATGGACTGAGTAACAGTTTGGTTCACTGTTTTGACCAAAACCGACAGAATGACTATCACCATAATGAATAGAAACATCATGGTCAAGGCTAAATCATTAAAACTATCGTGTTTAATGGTTTAACACATCTCATCTCCTTCTCAATTTTTGCTACTAGACCTTGACCAATACAAATTATCTAGATCCGGGAGCTCTGATTTGGTAAGAGCGCCTGGGATATTTCTCAGGAAGTTGGTGGTTCGAATCCAAATGGATCTGTTACCTGTTAAAGGTGTCTATTGGTGAACCAGAGACTTTAGATATCGTATAACGAAACCTGTGGGTTAACGAGTCAAATCATGGTACAAAAGGAGGGCCTGCTAATATGTAACAGGCTTCTAAAGCAAACAGTCATAAGATAGATGGATATATAATTTATTGACATTCATAATATGTAAAGTTTCTGTTTCAGTTGCTAAAAAATGTACCTTCTGCCTCCGTGTACCTGAAGAAATCCTGGACCGAGAAAAGTTTCTTCTTATCAGAATGATCCTTAGTCGACCATCCTAACTGATCCTTAGTCGACCATCCTAACTGGGTAGAAGCTCTATTAGTTCAGTCAATGAAATAGTAAACAAGTGGACCTCAAACTCTCAACATTCGATAAAGGAATAATTAGCCAGCCACTAGCCATCTTCTTTGAGAAGTTGCTAACATTCCCTTCAGAAACATTTGAGCTAACTGCATCATCACTATCTTGAGCTAACTGAATCATCACTATCGTCCTTAACAGGTGACGTTATATCAACAATACCTGGAAGAACATCTCCAACTCTTGCGAACTTCAAATTTCCTAAAAATCCGCTAACAATATGCTTTTTTACCTTCCAAAATACTACCAACAGATTTCATATGATCAACCTGGTCACGTTCTCACTTCCAAATTCTTGCACACCCAACTTGAACTTAAGTAGATTTTGAGCTATTTGATCAAGAACAAACCCGATAAAGTGCTCAACGGCCAACCATTCCTATCTTTAATTTTCAAAGTTTCCTCATAAGTCCCATCCTCTTTGCGACTATCATGTACATCTAAATTATCTTTCTTGGACACATCAAGCTTACGATCACTATCATTAAATGCGAAAATTCCAAAATATGGGACCTTTTTCTTCCTATCATCACTAACAAACAATCTGACCATTTCCACTCGTTTTACGTCCATTCTTAGTACTACTGCTAGGCCACCTATGCTCAAAATCTTTAGCTACTTTCCTTAAGCTAGATTCCAGTGGATCAAAAGTATTCTTAACTACTGATATTTCATAAAAACTAATATATCGTGATGCAGTAGATTATACAATGTGATGCAGTAGATTATAAGAGATACTGAGCTGGGTGTAATAGCGTGTGTTTTACTAGACATATGATAAACCTAACACTCTTCTATGTGAACACTCCAATGTGATTAGTTACAAGCATCAACTTATGATAATCAGTTAATCACATAGAACAAGTTGTCTCACAAAACATCTTTATTCTACCTAAAGTTAGTAACTACATCAGTATATGGATACACAAAACTAATTAGTCATCAAATTTGCAGTTAATTCAGTATTTAATGATAATTAGGGTTTGAATAGAGAAATAATTAAACCTGATGAGAAACGGAGCAATAAAAAATGGCGCCACAACCGTCGCAGCGGTGGTTAGGTTTGCCGGAGCAACGGCGGCGGCTTCCTTTTCCAGCGCACTCCATTTTTTCCGATGTTGTTATCTCTGTCTCAAACATATAATCATATGGAAAGTCGTTATCTCTGTCTCAAACATATGGTCATCAAGTTAAAGGGGAGATGATAAAGTGATATGTGGAGAAGATGATGGAAATGGTGGAGAGAAGGTGGTGGGACGGTGGTAGGATGGAAGAGATGGTGGTGTAGAGTTGAGAGAGATGGGAGCAAAAAATAAGAAAAAGAGAAAAAGAAAAAAATATATATAACCATGTAAATTGACTAATATACCCTTTCAGTTAAAAAAAAGGGGGGGGGAATGGGGATGGGACACATGACACAATTTGGTGGCTTCCTAGCCTTCTCATTTTAAGAACCCTTCTCAAAAGATCCCATCTCTATATAAATAATATGGGCTTATAAGACGAGAATATGAGAGGGAGACGAGTGCAAAAGATGACAGGAGTTAGTTCATCCATAGATTTATCAACTCATTTCTCTACATCAACATGAGTATCGTTTGAACATAAGAGTTCAAGAAAGCCGAAGGGGAAAAGAAAAGGTTCGTAAAACGAACAATTTCTTGTTCTAGAAAATCAACAAATGAATTTTCTAGGTTATAAGTTCTTATACGTAACTAAGTATATAATATATATATATATATATACATATATATATATATATATATATATATATNACAGTCTTCAAAATGGTTGTATGATCTTGTGGAAGCGGATAGATTACCAAATATTCCGAAGTATGTTGAATTCATCTTGTTGGTCCTCATTGTCTCATTTGACCGAAGTTGTTTGGGCCGAACATGTTTTTTATTTGACTTGGGTGTATATATGGTGGTATCATTCCCCAAGGCTTGAAGTTCCACATTTGATGATTGTTGTGAAAGTTTTGTCTATTTTTGTTTACTCTAGGTTGAGGAGTTTTAGACCTAGGATGGGAACTACTTGGTTTTCTAGGTGGTGGAGTTTTAGACCTTATTTTTGGTTTAAAAGGTTCGGTCTCGGGTTTTAAAGATGATTTATGAAAACTTTTAACTTCCTCATCACTAGCAATGGGTATCAATCTATATTTCAAAAGAATGTATTTTGGTTTAGGTTTTAATTCACTATTTTCATCTTCAAATTTTACATTTTTAGTTTCACTAGTTGACACTCCGGTTGAGTTGTATCCTAACCCGGTTTTGTCTCCGGATATTCTTTGAATGCTAATTAGTTTCTTGAGTGATTGACTACTATTTTCAAATTTCTCAAGTCTAGCAATTTCTTCCTTAAGTTGTTCATTCTCATTTTTAACAACTATACATTCTCTACATTCCATAATACTTTCTTTACCTTTTTCTAAGTTGTGTATCTTAATTTTTAATTCAATTATTTCATCTTTTAATTTGTTGTTAATTTGTTTTAGTAGTTTATTTTTAGCCATGACTTTTTGTCCTACTTTGCATAATATACTATATTCGCTATCTAAGTCTTTTTCATCTAAAGATAAATTTTCATCACTATAGTATTCGGTTTCGAAACGTACCTCATCGGATGCCTTTGCCATGAGACACTTTTCTTCTCTTGTTGTTTCTTTTTCATCATTGTCACTATCGCTCCATGCTCCTCCTACAAAGGCCTTGTGGTTTTGACTTCTTGACAATTTCGGACATTCTCCAATAAGATGGTTTGGATCTCCACACTTAAAGCACTTCCTTTCATTTTTGACATTCTTGTCGTCCTTGTTTCTTTGAGGTGTTTTTCTTTCATCATGTGGTTGTCTAACATATCTTCCTCGTCTTTTAAAGAATTTCTTGAAGTCTCTCACGGCCATAGCATACTCCTCGTCGTCGCTTTCGGATGTTGAGTATTCTTCGTCACTAGAGTTTCTTTTTGCTTTCAATGTAATTGATTTGCTTTGCTACCTTTTCCTTTCACCATTTCGGAGTCTTTCTTTATTATCACTTCATACACTTTCAAGTTTCCAATTAGCTCATCAAGTTGTAGAGTTGATAAGTTCTTTGACTCCTCAATAACCGTCACTTTAGCACGCCACTTCGGATGGAGAGCCCTAAGAAATTTCCTTACAAAGTTCTTGCTAGAAAAATTCTCATCAAGTGCTTTTAAACTTGTGATGATTGTGTTAAATCTAGCAAAAGCATTATTTATTGATTCCTCTTCCGGAATCGTAAATTGTTCATATTGTTGTACAAGAAGATCTATTTTATTATCTTTGATTTGACTATTACCTTGGTGAGTGATTAGTAAAGAATTCCAAATTTCTTTTGTGGTATTACACATAAAAATTCTTTCATATTCTTTGCGTGGTAACGCATTGTAAATCACCATTTTAGTCTTATTATTTTTAGCAAGTTTCTTTTTCAAATTATCGTTTTGTTTTTCAAAAGGTACAAGTTCATCCCTTTTTGTTTCGGGATTATTTTGTATGGGAAGAAAATCACCATTAGTAATAACATGCCAAAGATCTAGATCCTTTGATTTCACATAAGTTTCAAATCGATTTTTCCAATAGAGAAATCTATCACTTTCAAATAGTGGTGGTCTTTGCATAGATTGCCCTTCTAAATATTTTTCCGATTCCATAGATCGATTCAAGTTTTAAAATACAATTTATTTTAAAGATCTTGTTTGACGTGGCTCTTGATACCAATTGTGGAAAACTAGAAGGGGGGGTTGAATAGTTTTACGTCTTTTTAATTTATAAAAAGTTTGCTTTTAGAAACACTTCGATTCTATTTTATGTGAAATCAACACTTGCACTATATGAACAATTATATCTAATTAACTAAGCAAATATAGAGTAAATATAATTGTAATGAAAAGATAGAGTTAGAAAGATCAAACCACAACACAAGGAATTATAGTGGTTCGGCTACGAAGCTCCTCTTCGCCCTACTCCACTCCCCGAGTCACCTACTCGAGAGTTTTCTTCACTATGTCAACAAACTCTCTTTTGGCGGAGAAACCTTACACACCTTTTCTTACACCATTTAGCGACATCAAGCAAAATGTCGAGTTCTAATGGTAGCTAGAACCAATCTCACAACTTCACACAACTAGTCACAACTTCTACACAACACAACTACTTTACTACTTCACTACTATCTCTTCACAACACAACCTCTATCCACCTAGATCTACTTATCACAAGAACTACACAACTTTACAAATGATGTACACAATCTACAAAATTAATCTACAATACTTCTTGAGTGTATATTGAGGGAGTATTCTTCTCTTGCACTTTGGATGAGAAAGGATTGAATCACTTGAAACAAAGACTTATAATCTTATGATCAAAGGATTTAGAAGGATGTTTAGAAAGGATTTGGACTGAAAATATTCGTGCAAAAGGTGAGAAAAAAATGCAGGATTGAACCTGTATTTATAGGCAAGAGATTCTGACAACAGGAGCGTGCCGGCCCCCTTAAATGGTGGCCGCCCCCTTAAAATTAAGGGGGCCGCCCTCCTGTAACGGCCAGAATCTTTTGTCTTTTCTGGGGAAAGTTTATTTGGTGAAAAACTAACTGATTTTGGTTAAAAATTTGAATTCATATATTTATTATGAATTAAACATTTTCCTATAATTACAAAAAATATTTTTCAAAAATATATAAGATGTTTTTATCATTCTATAAACTTTGTAATGTTTAAATAAAATGTCTTTGATCATAAAATGTATTAGACATTTGTTTATTCATACCTTAAGTGATTTTATTGAGTGAAATGATATTGGTGACTAAATACTTGTTTACGTAGTAATCTTTCGTTTAATGTTTTTACATTTTGTGATCGCCAAAACATAGAGATATCGAAAAATATAAATAACGTTTTTATGCATTATTTATATCAACAAACCGGATGGTGTCGGATCGCAAGGGAGATACATTGGCTCCTTGGGTGAGCTCAATGGTGTTTCGATAGCCTTGGTGGCTAGGTCGGGAGTATTCTCCTAAAGTGCGTGCTCTAGGTGGTAGGTTTGGTTGTGGTGGTTTTTGTTGTGGTGGGTTGGCGGGATCAGAGATATTACCACCTTCCATAATGGCGGATGGTAATGGTTACGAACAAAGGAACAAAGAAAAAGATAGACTAAAGAAAACCTAATAAAAAGAAAATAAAAATCTCACTAGATAGGAATCTAATGAGTAGACCTAATAAAAATAAAATTCAACCTAAACAATAACTATTCCCCTGCAGCGGCGCCAAAAACTTGATGCGTGGTTTTGCAACCTTGCAAAAGGTTTTACTTCTCAAGGGATCTTGAGAAGCTTGCAATCCCCACCAGGCAGTGTACCTGACCGATGTAGTATAGTGAGTGCAAGTACCGGGGGATTGATTGTTCTCTAGGGGAATAGTGTTGTTAGGATTGAAGGCTAAGTCACTAGGTCTAAAGGTGAGGGATGTTTCTTTTTGTATTTTTATGTTTTTATTAAAGCAATTAAAATCTCGGGTTTTGGAAGAGTGGGCGGAATTAATTGCTAGTCAACTAACCCAAAATTACTACTAATGCAATTAAAATAAAATAAACAAGAAAAGTAAATTGGTGAACTTCTTATAATGAGAAAATGTGTTTACTTAGATTTCACTACTCCCTAGCTATCTCTTATTGATTAATTGATTTGTTATAATTGTTTGGATGAAGGGTTGCTTTCCTTAATACCAGTCGTGGGGGCGTGTACATCCCAACTCTATAAGCTTCTATCTCTTCCTATGACGACACGTTTAGTATCCTATCATGGTCTCTTTAATAGTCACTTATGCATTAAAAACAACCAATAAAATCGGTGTACACATCCGATTACGTTTCTTAAGACGTTCAAGCTTGTTACCATATAGGAGATCAGCCAATTTTCTTAAGCCAAACGCGAAATCAATCACCCAAAACAATCAAACAAACCAACAACCAATGATTAATAGCTAGGATTCATTAGATCTAAGCAAACAAAAAAAAACCTAAGCTAGCATGTTAATGTAAAGATAAGACAAACAATGAATCAAACAACACATAGACATATTGAATGATTAAAGGAAGAACTTATCTTCAATTGAACATAGAAGAAAAGAGGGTTTGAAACACTAAAAATACTGTAAAAGTCAGACTAGGGTTTTTCTCCAAAGTTGCACACTTAATGAATGAAAAATCCAAAACTATATATAGATCTACAAGGGTGACGGCGTCAGGTTATGAGTCCTGACGCCATCAAGTCGCCGTCATTAGGGTTTCTTAACGCCCAATTAATCTTCTTGACGTCGTCACTCATTAAATCTTCTGGGCCATCTTTTGTTGATGTTGTATGTGACGGCCTACTTCCAATAACACGTTACGCCGTCACGCATTAATCCACCTAAGGTTTTCTGGAGCGTCACTTGCAAATGTTTCCACCTCTTGAAATTTCAAGTGATGGCGTCACCTCGTAAGGCGTGACGCCGTCAGGTGTAATTTCCTGACTTGTTTCTTGTCGTTTTCTTCACTTTTAACTCCAAAAACGTCCAAAATGCTCTATTTTCTAGAATTCACGTTCCAAGTACCTAAAATGAGAAAAAGAACGATTTGAGGTAATATTTGATCATAAAATCACGATTTAATGCTTAAATGACCCCTAAAAGCGTAACAAATATTTCCTTATCAAAGCCCCGAGCCAGTTAGAAGTTAGAACAATGATGAAACTCAGTTGTGTGTTTGATACATTTAATGTGAAACAATACTTTTATGAAAGCTTTCTTAAACAAACTTTTTTTATTTCATACTTAGTGTTTCGTAACGATGATGAAGCTCAACCGTGTAGATAACAAACCCCCAATCAAAACTACATACATAAAAACAAAATACGCATAACCCTTGCAAACCCGATGATACTTTGTGTTTAACAAAGCCCGTGCATCGCACGGGCCATGCTGCCTCGTAACAATTAAATAGAATGGATAACGTAATGAATGGAATGGATAACGTAATGAATGGTGTAATAGAATGACTCATTATCATTATTAATCATGTTTGGTTGGTACAATAAAATGTAATATAATCAATAGAAAAGGACTACAATACCTTATTTATGATATAACTTTTTTAGTATAATAAATATTTAAAAATAGTCTTTTATGGTAAGATGAATGAAAAAAAAANTATTTGTGGATATCCATATAACTAATAAGAGGCCCATAACCCAATTAGCTATTAGGGTTTTTACCCTAATATTATCTTATATATACCATTTGTATTACCTAAACATGTTGATTAATTGAAGATACTAGTAAAGTATGCGAGTAATCAATTAATCAAATAGCTTACATGCAAAAAAATCATATGACAAATAAGCCAAATATACATTACAAACTCAGTTGATTCAAATAAGTCATCTTCTTCTCATATTTAATATCTCATTATTCTTAGACAACCTTAAAATAATTTTGCAAACACCACGTTAATTTTTTTCATTATATAACCTTTCTTCTATTCTTTTGGGTAGTTAACATATATCAACGTTACAAAAAATGATTCTCATACTTATAACAATAACTTATATTTTCTATGACACATTTATTTTTATGTTTTAATTCTCGTGTGTTTCTACGATATCTCAGTGGCTCATCATGTCTTCATCATCAATTTCATAATATGCACTTCAACCACGTGCATAACTACGATATTTCAGTTCATTTTTTTCTTACCATTATTGTCACAAGTTTTCTCGAAAATAACTTTTCCTCAACATAAAATAGGTGAGAGGTAACTACATATAGCCAAGTCTACAATCGTATGTGAATCAATTTATAATGAGCTTCAAGAGTATCACGAATTTTAGCGTCACATATTTACCTTGAATTGTTACAAGTAAAAAAAAATAATAAGAATATATGCAGTTATTGCAGGGCATTACTCAATTAATCAAATGTCTTATAAGCAAACAAAATCACATGATCAATAAGGATATACTTAATGGCACGACTTGAATCAACTAAGATATATTTTCTTATACTTAATAGCATAATTATTTTATGCGGCCATAGGTAAATAATAGTCTAAAATTTATCTACTTTCCCGAGATAATTTTCTCCGCAATATATTAACCAATAAGTGATTACATGAGCAAATAACTTTTTTTTCACGTAAATTTATTTGTGACGAGCTTTAAGGAGTATTATCTAATTTCTACGTTAACCACTTTAATATTATTTCTATCAATGCATCATTCGTTATATTTGCATAGAACAAACCTTTAACACTCCGGATATATATTATTTAACATGCTATTTAGTGGTGGCAAGTGACATTAAGAAAAATAACAAAAAACATGTGACCCATCATACCAAGCATGGTACATCTATTTTCTTTATCTTGGTGATCATATATAGCAATAACAATGGAAAGGAGATAATAATACAATGACAAGTATTGTGCACACATAAGAAACAATTCACTTTCATAGTCTGATCATGTGCTATTGCAATACACATCCATCAAAAATGTGGTTTCACTACTTTACTTTTTGTCTCTCTTTTTTATGCACAAACCCAATATAAACCATGATATATGTACTAATAAAAATTTAAGATGCATACAAGCATCAAGTAGTGCATGCGATCATTTGATTAAAATGGTGTCACGTTCATTACCAATAAGATTTTAAAGCTCGATCTAAACACAATAAGCACATAACTAACTTTTCACATTTAATGATAACCATGACGGCTTTTAGGTACCAAGTATTACCTACAACTTAACGTATCGACGAATAGGTAGATCTTTTCAAGCAATGCAAGGTAATATTTACAAAATTTAAAAACCAATTCAGATTTATAAGAACACGATAACGATAAAGAGAGAATACGAATGGAGAATCGTTCTCTACCTTATGATTGCTAAATTAAATATATGTTTCGATGAGCAATTAACTACATATGCTTAATAATACCAACAAAATTTTATGAGATTCACTACTGCACAATTGATTAAGATTTTAAAAAGGTTATATTCGACTTTGATCAACAAGACTATTAGTTAATTACTAAAAATTAATAAACCCTTAATCCTTGTATGCGACACAAAAACTAGTTTGAATGATGCTCTGTATCGACAAGTAACAGACTTTACTCATAGGCCATAGCTATGTTTTTCCTCTGTTATTTCACAATTTGGATGGTATACTTGTAAGTTTATATTTTCTAGTAAAATTGGAGAAGTAATTGTAAGCCTTGATAGGATAATGGAACTATAATTGACATCTAATCTCGACAGGATAATAAAACCATTTATTGTGATCCATCAAGTAACAATTTTCATATATTCAAATGAGCAATATAGTGGTGGTTAATTGGTCTCATTTTCGGTTGTTATTGCTTGTCAATCAAGTTTATGTTTGGGTAACGATTTATATGCAGCTAAATAGCTAATGATAATAAATACAAAGATTGAATTGCTATTTTCTTCATATATAAATACGAAGATCATAGATATAATCATAAGCTTCCATTACTGTGTCATTCTTGGCTACACACCAAGGTGGGCATCTTCTTCCCTAATAACCTTAACAATATATAACGTGCTTTATATGCTAGATATTGTGACTTTAAGTAATTTTGAATCATTAGATTATATGATGTTGACACAATCGGATGTAATGTAAATTATGCTTTTTGGCTTATGATTTGTGAACTTTTCTTAGTTTATTTGTTTAAGTTCTGCTCTATTTTGATGTGCATTAAAACGATATATAGTTTGCATATACTTTGAGCTCATTTAGTTTTGCATCATATGTGTTTGTTTTGTGGACACTATTAGTATCTATGTATGTATTTGATTTTTGATGCTAAAATTTGGATATATAAAAATAATCACAAAGGCATGATTAACAACGTAAATGGTATATCTTGAAGAAACAAAGGCAAAGTTGTTTATTTGAGATCATTTAAAAATTACACCTTGCGATACATAAACCATTGAATGAACTGGTACTTCCCAGTACTCATATGTGATTGATTTTTATGAAGTAATAGATAAACATATGGCTTCATATGTACACTTATGATGGTTCATGGCATGTTTATATGTTTAACCATGTTTTGTATGCTATATGTTCTAGCATGTTTTGTATGTACATGATGCATGGTTTAAGAAGTTTGATTATTTTTAAGTATGTCTTGCTATATTTAATTGCATGTAACATGAATATGATGATTGATGAGCTACTGGATGTGGTAAGATATGGTGACCAAAATTAATTATGAATTTTACAATATTATTGTTCAGAATGATATCTAGTTTAAGAATAAGATATGTTAGTTAACTGTCATTGAGTTTGTTATATGTGTGTACATTATCATTAGTATTATTTTCTTATGAGACTTTAATTGATCAATGACATAAATGTACTATTTAGCAAATAGCACAACTTTTGAACATGCTTTATTATTTAATACTGTAATAGGCTATTCTGCATATTAATGTAGTTGTGAGAAGCCACACAGAGCTTATATATAAATGTGATTGGAGAAATATAAGTTTAAATATGATGATGTGCTAAGTTCTCCCTATAATTCGACTTTTACATAAAGTCAAAAGCAATAGAAGCACGTGTGGTTATAAACTATAAGTTCCAAGATTTTTGTATTAATTGGCATGACCGGTTGGATCATCCCGGATTAATGATGATGCGAACCATATACAAGAACCATGAGTTCTTCAAAGGTGATTTCATTATTTTTATTGTTCTCAATGGAAGTGCATTGTTCACTTATCACCACCAAATGAAAGTAAGGACTTTGTCCTATGAAGTTTTGAAAAGAATAAAGGGGGTGTATGTAGGCCTATACATCCGCCATGTTGATCATTTTGAGTTTTAAAATCGATGCATCGTCAAAATGATCATCAAAGACGCAACTTAAGGTTAGCGTGATTAATGGCTCGGCTTATAAAATGCGGGCATGGTTTTCCAGATTGTATCTTTAGACTTGGTGGTAAATACTTCCATATGTTGGGCGATTATTGGAATAAGTGTTGAACATAAAAGTAGCCCATGTTCATATGCGAATCTTTTGTTGAAACATTTATAAAACGTCTTCAGTTGATTGCAAAGCCAATAATTATGAGAACAAAAGTATTAGTTTATGGGGCATGCTATAAAATAAGAATTCGCATCATGCCAACAAGATATAATGAATACTCCCCAATAACATGGTTTATGGTCATGAATCATATGTTTCCCATATAAGAATTTTGTAAATATGCAGTATACGTTTCTTGTAAATCCACCACAACGCACAATAATGGGATGTTGAAATGGATAATTCATTCAGGGGAGAGAATAAGCAGCAAGGAATATGGAATGAATTATGATATGAATGTTGATCCTCACAGTAATGAATATGAACTTTACGTTAAAGGGACAATTTATATTCCAGATCTAGTAATTGCCAGCATGGTTGTGATATTAAATAAGTGACTAGATAATATAAATGCTGCTAATGCTCCAATTGAAAATGTATGTCCCAAAGGTACAACCAATGAATGGTAGTAAGTCTATGGCACGGCTGCAGCGTGATAGACAAATCGATTCCAAATAAAAGTCCTCGAGTGATTAGATAAAATGGAGCAAGAAAATTAAGATGGTCAAATTGAGGTAATAAGACCCCATAATAGTCAAGAGACACTAGACATGAAGGTATTGAAAAACCCTGGGTACATGAAAAACTATGAAATCTCAATAAATGATATATAATGTCTAGTAAAATGTGGAATCGAAAATATAAATGAATCGACGTCGATGGAGATATTGTATAAATAAATATGCATGATAATGATTATGTATATAAATAAGATGGCGCTATAATCATCGTGAGGATCATGGAAGCATACCCTGCAGGAAGTGCAGACGTATAAATGAATGGCCAAAAGAAGTAAAGACGCAAAGAACTAATAAAAGATTAAAGTCTCTTGTGACGAGACATGGTTACTGGGACTTGAAGTCCGTACATATAAATGTGTAAAATTATTGGATATGCATTAGTCATTATGAGAGAGCGAAATTAAAGTATTGAAACTATTATACTTAAGGCATAATCGATGGTACACAAATATTTTTTGCAAAGACTTTGCATATAGAGACATGATCTCATGTGGTGGATCCAATAATATATTTAATATTTATAAGTCTGGCGATATGATAACTAATCGATGTGCGTCTAAAATGTAAATGAATAGAGCTCATGTGATGTTGATATTTTATTGGATATAAAATGCATAAAGCATGCTAGTGATTATTAATTTTTAAAAGCATATGATAAAGGTTCTCGAGAACACTACCTGATTATGTTGAATTAATAATGTTTTGGGCATATGTGTTATAATTGCATTAGTCTATAGTATTGTGCCAAATAAAGAACTATGTTTGCCTATGAAACTTTATTATGAGATCTTGATTTGCATATGGTTTAAGTTTCATATAGTTTGTAAAGGTGATTAAATGCATGGAAATTGAATTTGAAACTAAAGACAAAGTTTGTCTTTATTGTGAATTGAACATCTTAAGGATGAAAATTTTTATGCATCATGAAAACTATAGAAAGATGCTAACTATCTTTATATGGATAAACGACACTCATGTTTATGAGGTCACATAATGTTGAAAAGACTCCTTTGATTTATAAAGATGATGATCACCATATCGATTTAAATGTGCCATACTAGATTGTGTATATGTGAAGTACAAGGATGTACTTGAATGAGATGTATGATGTATCTTAAGCCTTAAATTGGATATGTGAACAAAATATTTAGAATATTTATTCATGTGATTCTATCAAAACACTTTAAGGTGCATTTCACTGATTCAGTGAGCATAAGTGATGTGATCATCAGGGGGAGAGAAGATACGCGTTGCACTCTTTTTTCCCTTGACCACGGTTTTGTCCCCATAGGATTTTCCGGCAAGGTTTTTAATGAGGCAACATCCCCGCGTATAAAGGAGTTATGTACTCTTTTCCCTTCACTAGAATTTTGTCCCATTGGGTTTTATCTAGAAGGTTTTAACGAGGCATAATCATCAAATGGAGTAAAACAAATATTTCGGTATCTTCAAGGTACAAAGGATCTGGGTTTATATTTCACTAACCCATCAAATACAAGTCTAGTTAGTTTTGCAGATGCGGGATACATGTCTGACCCTCACAATGGTCAATCTCAAACTGGATATGTATTTACAAATGGAGGAACCGCAATTTCATGGTGTTCAGTTAAGCAAACGATCTCAACGACTTCATCCAACAATGCGGAATTTTAGCGATACAAGAAGCAAGTCGAGAATGCGTATGGCTAAGAAATGTGATACAACACATACGTAGATCATGTAGTAATTCTTCAGAGAAGGAGGCACCAACAGTTTTGCATGAAGATAATGCAGCTTGTATTGCTCAACTTAAGGAAGGTTATATCAAGGGCGATAGGACGAAACATATTTTACTGAAATTCTTCTTCACTCATGACTTACAGAAGAATGGTGATATTATTGTTCAAGAAGTTCGTTCAGACGACAATTTAGTGGATCTATTTACCAAGGCACTTCCTACCTCAACATTTAGGAAACTAAGTCACAACATTGGGATGCGTCAACTCAAAGAGCTCAAGTGATATAGTCATCAGAGGGAGATAATACGCGCTGCACTCTTTTTGTCCTTAGTCATGGTTTTGTCCCACTGGATTTTCCTGACAAGGTTTTTAATGAGGCAGCATTTCCTAAGCTTATTAACAATATGGACATCCAAAAGGGAGTGTTATGGATCATTATTTGTGGATGTCCATATAACTAATAAGAGACCCATAACCCAATTAGCTATTAGGGTTTTTAACCTAATATTATCTTATACTCCAAAAATGATGATTTTTATGAAACCATGTCATGAGTACATTTCACTTTTCCACCCCCCCTCTACATAAACTCACTGTTAACTTTAAATAACAAAAAAAAAAAAAAAAAAAAAAAAAAAAAAAAAAGTTTTTTTTTTTTTTTTTTAAAAAAAAAAAAATAAAAA
>LBNU01004070.1:57007-109319 GCA_014162995.1 Artemisia annua | reverse complement strand
AAAAAAAAAAAAAAAAAAAAAAAAAAAAAAAAAAAAAAAAAAAAAAAAAAAAAAAAAAAAAAAAAAAAAAAAAAAAAAAAAAAGTTTATGGGTTACAAATGAAAATTGACAAAAAATATTAATTTAGTAGTGGATGTTGTTATCATTTTTAATCAAAGGTATTTCAGTAATTGAAATGATTTAAGTTTTCAAGATTAATAACTAAGGTTAATCTGCCAAAACTTGTTACATTTAACTAAATTATTTTATTAACCACCTTATGTTTATGCTCATTAATAAGGCTTTTCTAACATGGTGAACCTTTCAAATGTTAAAGTTACGCACAAATATGAAAATGTACCTGCAAAGAATAAATACATTTGGTTTCATTTTAAATAATACGACAGGCACCTCTTAAAAGCAGATATCAGAAACTTGTATTCACTCAGAATTAAGTAAACAAGCCATCTCGAAGTTGTTACTGAAAACAACTTATTCACCCTAAAATAAGCAGATACACATAATCAATTTTGCTTTGTCAGAACAATCAGAGCTAGACGGAATAAGCAACCCAGGCTGTTTTGATGTGCAATGCTAAATACCAACGATGTCATAACAAATCCATTATATTTATATAAACAGTTATTGCAAGTTTTCGGCGTTGTAGCAATGTTTTTAAACAATACCCAAATTTGTAATTTTTTGGCCTTTAAGATACAAGCATTGCTCGATTCGGGCACACCCACTCATAACTCTTACGTGCAATCTTTTGATTTATTTGTTTTTTTTTTCAGCTTTTCAAGGAAGGGACCGTTATATCACCGTGAGAAGCAATGGTGGATTGAATCAGATGCGCACTGGTGTGAGTAGTTCATACCTTTATTTTGAGTACTTATTTATTATTGTGATTATGATATCTTGTATGGTTGTTGAAGAAACATACTATTAAGGCAAACATGACAAAATGCATTAGTTGTCTAAGGTACTGTTCTAGTTTAGCATAATCTTACTGTTTAAATGATCTACTTGTGAGGAATTTTACATATGAAAACCGTGCTGACTGTAAAGCTGTAAAGATCGCTTTCTTCTAGCTCACCGTGCACAAAATTTACTAACTTTTTATTTAACAGATTGCTGATATGGTAGCAATTTCGCGCATGATGAATGCAACCTTAGTAATTCCTGAACTTGATAAACGCTCATTCTGGCAAGACAAAAGGTACTCTTAACTTTTACTACATTACTACCTTTTACTCTTTCTCTCTACATGCACATTTTATGGTTTAGTATTCTAATTGGTTGTTGTGCAGTATATTTTCAGATATCTTTGATGAAGACCATTTCATTGATAGCTTAAAATGGGATGTCAGAGTCATAAAGAAGCTCCCTGAGGAGTTGGTCTCTATTCCTCGAGCAAGGAAGCACTTTACGTCTTGGGGCAGTTTAGGTTACTATGAGGAGATGACCAAATTATGGGAGGATTATCAGGCATGTACTCTTTATACTCTGTTATATGTGCCCTGTACTGTCTTTTTAATGCCATTGGTTATACGAAACAAAATTAACTTATTGGTGAACAAAAGAAACGTATGTGGTTATATTTATAAGGATTAAGGGTGGCATCTGCTTGGAGCATATGTTTGTATTTATGAAATCTTTTTCGTTGATGGAATAGAGAGATTTATGATTATACTTGTTAAGTAACATGGGAATTATTGGACATATATATTTGCAGTTATTACTGAATATCCCTATCAATCCTTGCTCACACGTAGGCTTCTTGGGAATGAACTATGAAATGATCTACTTCATATTGGTTTATAGGCTTCTTTGCTAGAAAATTAGCCACCTAAACAGCGTTATTGTTTTGTCAAACAATATAGCTCACTGCTATTATGGCTTATTAATTCCAATGCGAAGCATTAAATACAACATCACATATCTAATTTTCCTCATTTAAAATGAGAACATTCTCTTGCTGAACTCAGATCTTCTCATACTACTATATCTCACAAAAAAAACTACATATATTTCACTGAGCCAATTAATAGGGGAGAAACGATAAAAAAATGTATATATACTTTCATTATTGTCTGATCTAAGATGAATAGCGTATGTATGTAGTTTTCCTGTAGAATATTTGATTTGAACTTAGCAGACAATAAGACCGGTATGACATCATCATCTCTACCACAAGCTTGATAAAGATCAAATCCATATGTGGAGTATGGAAAGGGAATATATGCTCCTAAATTAACGTCGCTTACATTTCTCGTGCTTGTCGTATGTCACTGAGAATTGGTAATGAGAAGAGAAGACTTGTCATTGTTGACACTCCCATAAAAGGTTTAAATAAAGAATGATGGCCAGTAGCAACATGGAAGTTTTGGAGGTGACGGAGAGGATATGGTGAGTGGTGGTTTTCATAAAGAGTATTTTGGAAAAAAAGTCCTTGTGGTTTAGCTAAATGGCAGGTGCATGCCTTACAACCTTGAAAGTGCAGATGCTGTCCCTGCGAGGAACTTTGATGTGCGGCCCTAGCAGGGACTGCACAGGCACTTTCAAAGTTTCATATGTTATGTGCCAGGGACGATAATCGTACACCATATTTCCCCACAGGGACAGCGCCTGCACTTCGGAAGTTGTTGGAACTACGTTTGTGATTTGGTAAAACTACAGGGACGGTTTTTGCAATTTACTCTTTCGTAAATGTTAATGGTGATGGCAGCAAGTTAAGATTTTTGATGTTGATGTGTAGGCTTTATCATAGTGATGATTTTGATACCATGAAACTATATTTGGTTTCATGAGCTGGTTTAGTATAGAGGAGACCGGTGGACATGTTGATATGTTTGTGAGCCAGGTGCCACAAACAATTATATTAGTAAATTTTTACTAAAGAGGACTAATGATAAATATAATGGGAGAACTAACTAAACTAGGGAATATTTTTTAGCTCGAGTAGAGAAATCTATTATGCAAAACTTGCTAAAAATACTTGAAGAACATGAAATGTCATTCTTGTTTTTGAATAACTTAAACCCTCAAGACTGGGATAAATTGCCAACACAGAGCTTGGTGGTCTTTTCTTGAAGACGAATTAAGTGGTTGGTCCATGTTTACATGATTACATCCCCTTAAAGAATGCTATTGAGAAAGGCTTGTCATCTAAATAGTGTAGATGTCAATGATGAGCCACAAAAAAACGCAAATATAATTGGATACCTTTTTGGCAGCAGGTGCGAGTGTTTTTTGATAATATATTTAGTATGCCTGATATTAGATTGTCATGGTATAGCTTGACAGTGAATGACCAACTCACCTGTATCCGATAAAACACTTTCAGGGAGAAAAAGATCCAACGATTATAGTGTGGTGTATAAGCACATGAAGACTAATTGTAGCATCCTGTTATTAGACAGAAATATGTTCAAATCAGTTGTATAGTACTTGTTAGTATTCTCATGGGCGTGGCATCATTTTAGAAAAATGGAAGCACCCCTGTGGCATTGTTACCTTGACAGCTGAGATATAGGGGAGGATTCATGTTTTGAAGTTAAAGTTATGTTTTATCATTCTAGGCCCTGTACCAAAATATATTTTATCTTCTTCATGTAGCTATGTTCCCGGTTTTAGTAAAAGGTGCATGATGGATAATTTCTTTTCTATGTATTTCACTTGCATATCTTCTGGTTTTTATTTGGCTGTTCTGATAGAAGGATCCTGTTTACTGGTTGCCTTCTGAATTACTTATTTTATTCCTTGGTCTACCTCAGTAATATCATATTTTTGTTACAAATGCGGGCTATGAATTGACCTTCGGTGTATTCTTTTATGTATTCCTTCCCTAGTAGACCAATGGCGGACCCAGAAATCTGTTAAGAGGGTGTGCACGTGTTTATGCACTTAATGTTAAACTCCAAAAAAAGTACTAGATTTTATTTTTTGACACTACGGATGGTAATAACTAATAAGAGACCCTCTGCCTCAAGTATGTCCAACTCTGCAGTAGAGTAACTTTTTTTTGAGAAGGCAATTTGCACATTTTCAAACCACACATTTGTCCTAAGTGGGACTTGAACCCTCAACTCCTTGGGGAGGCACATACCTCTTATCTCATACCTTGGTAACGCTAGGCCAAAGGCCCTTTGGTAGTAGAAAACATTGTTGTCTTTCATTACTGTTTCGTTCCTACCAAGTCTGCTTTTTCTAATGCTTTTGCTTCAAGTCTCTATAAATTTTTTGTGTTTATTTCTGAGTTAAGATAATTAAGATATTCAATATCAGTATTTACACATCAGAAGCAAGTTAGCTGGCTTGGGAAGACTACTATCTTTTGTACGGGTTTCATTTTTTGTCCTTTTTCATCTGGTCGTTCTGCCCTTCTCATCTCCTGTTATGGTTGGACTTGGTTAGTCTACAATCTTTTGTCCAGTCCTCTGCTCTACTCCAGTTAGTGTGTTTGCGTTATTACATGTTCATCTGTCAGCTCTGCCTTCAAATTTAATATCTATAAGCATACACATAGAATAACAAACATGTTAGGATTTAAAGTTATATTGATTTCATATTCTAGTTATGTTAGGGCTAGGCTTTTATTGTTATTATTTCTTATTTTTTGTTCTATGTAACTAACCTTTTTGGTACCAGTTGTTACCTTATTTATCTTCTAAGTCTGTAACTAATATCTTCATATGTGATAAAGTATCTGCATCTAATTTTAATTTTCAAAGCTTACTGGTTTTTGTGCAGGTGATTCATGTACCAAAATCGGATTCTCGACTAGCAAACAATGATCTACCGCTCGACATCCAGCGATTGCGTTGTCGTGCTCTTTATCACGCTCTTAGCTTTTCTCCTTCTATTGAAACCCTTGGGCAGGTATGGGAGTCTATTCATGCCTCTACTTCAGTAATTGATTTTTCCTGCCATGACCTTCGATCACATCATGAATGATTTTGGCACATATATTATTCCTGTCATCATGTTAACACTACTATGTAATGATATTTAAGAAATTTAGACCCGGAAGAGTTTGGATGATAATTATCTACGATCTTTAAGTTTGAGAAGTCGCATACATTTATTGTTCAAACTTGAAACATATATTCGTGTTCGTGATTCAGTATATGTCATGCTTACTTATGTAATTGAAAAAAAACATCCATGATAAATTATGGTATATTAGGGCAATAGATCCTAAATACATCCTTTATATACCCACTGCTGCAGCAACTATCTTTCTAACATATCTTTTATAGCATCTTATCTCTGCCCCCTGATTTCTGTTTCTTCATTGTTAAGAATGCTTACCTATAAAGAAAACCAAGAAACTAGAATTAGGAAGAGTTGGATTTACTGCCATTTTTTATGGTTTAACACCTGGAGGTGGCACTTTTGACTAAGTTATTTATAAATGGGTCAATTCGGGCTATGTTTTGTCTCAAGGATGCTAATAAAGGATTTTTTATAAAAACAAAATGAGTCAAAAGTCGCCTAAAGTGTATTTTCTATTAATATACTAGAGTTTTGTAATCATAAGTCATAACAATGAACAGTAATAATTTTAAAAAGTGGATATTATGGTTTCAGGTCAGACTGGTCCAACCCGACTTGTACCAAAAGTGATTTCTTTTGACCCATGACCCAACCTGCCCATTTTGCCACCTCTACTGAAACGTGTCGACTTTGAGAACTTGGTTAGCTATATCTGTTAGGCAACAGATCTTGGATCTTAATTCAGTATATGTCATGTCTACCAAAATGTCGGTGCATTTTAGAAGTCATAGATGGAATCTCTTTTATATTTAGGCCCTGAGCATACATGCTGGTGACACCGCAGAGGCTAGTTGAACGGCTCAAATCACACAACGGAAGATACATTTCTCTTCATCTGAGATATGAGAAAGATATGCTGGCCTTTTCCGGTTGTACATATGGCCTGTCTGATGCAGAATCCAAAGAGCTGAGATTGTTAAGGTGAAATGATTATGCTCTTATTTCTTACTAGACGAGTAACCGTGCATAGCAACGGGATTTTATAGCGGCAGATAGTTTTAGTGATAAAAAATGTTTATGGGTTATAAACGAAAATACTAAAAGTTTGAGGATCTGAGGATTAAACATAATAACCCGGTTCGACCCGGGCGGTTCAACCGATTGAACCGTTAAGGGTCAACCCGGTTTTCGATGTGTATTAATAGTTTCCCTTTTAAACATATGTTTTCAACATTTCCTTTTTTAGTTTCCACTTTTCACTTTTCACCTTTTGGTTTTTCCTTTATATATAGTATAGATATAGATATAGTATAGAAGATATAGATATAGATATAGATATGACCTTTTAATATAATACAATCTGAATCTCAAAAATATAGTTGAAATGGAAAAGTTGTCAATATAGTGGCACACATCAACTAGTTCTGTTACTGCTAGCATCTATCTTTAAGGTCTATTATTGGTGTCATTGCAGGGAGAACACAAACCACTGGAAAGTAAAGAAAATAAACTCAACAGAGCAAAGAAGTTCAGGTCTATGCCCATTAACTCCAAAGGAGGTTGGAATTTTTCTTCAGGCTCTTGGTTATCCTCAGTCAACAGTTGTATATATTGCAGCTGGGGAAATTTATGGTGGTAAAACTCATCTTTCAGAGCTTACCACTCGTTTCCCGAATGTATTATTCAAGGTTTGTCTATTCAGAAGTTGAATCCTGTTTTTTTTGCAAGATGAGGACCATTTGGTTATTTTCTATGGAATTTAAACTAAATAATGACAGGAAATGGTAGCAACTGAAGAAGAGCTGAGAGTATACTTAAATCATGCATCCCAAATGGCAGCACTTGATTATATTATCTCTCTAGAGAGTGATGTATTCATACCAACACATTCAGGTAACATGGCAAGAGCTGTTGAAGGTCATCGCAGATTCTTAGGCCACCGGAAGACGATCAGTCCTGACAGGTACTTTTTTAATGTGGGTCAAAATGGGTCTGGTTGGGTTGCACTCCAACACTTTTGGCCATATCATTTTGAATTTTATATACGTCACATATTGAATAAAATTGGGAAAAAGTATCTTATCAAAAAAATAATCTGATTATTTTGAACAAAGCGATTTAGGTGATTGTAAGCATTTAAATACACTTTGAGAGGCTTTCAACCCATTTTACCTGTTAATGGGCCGCCACCTGTAGGTATACCCATTGGTTCGTTTCACGAAGCTTAGTACCAAGATTAAGACTGCCTCGAGATGGACTAGAAATGTAACTGAAAATTCTGTGAGGTACCTGATAGTATATTCCAAGGGTCGTTTAAATAAGAGTGAATTTGATAGATGAAGGGAAAATTGTATGGGGCATTAACATCCCCAATTTGATTTACTCAATACATCTAGCTGGACAAAATCTCACATTAATATAGAAACGGCGATGGATCATGAAGAGTGCTTTCATGTTTTTGAGTAGGAGAATCATGGAAACTGAAAGCTCCTCCAAATTTGATATGTACTGTATGACATAGCACACTTAAAGGAGAGAAGAGTAGGTGAAATGTTGAATAAGCCAGAGTAAAAATAAAAAATCTGACTCTAGTAAGTTCACAACTTTGGATTTTATGATAACCNGAGTGATCTAGTAAGCTTTAGTTTTATTATAATTTCACATGGAATTAGCTGTGTTTTGTAAAATTCATTATTCTTCATCTTATGTATGGTTACAATGGAACAAGATGTTACTTTGTCCTTGGATAAAAAACGGAATTGTACTACATCAAACTAGCAATCTAATGGAGGCCATTAATGCATCAAATACAACAAAATGTTTAGTTCCAATGGAAAGAGAACTGTGACTTCCGTGACGGAGGAAGAAATATTAGTATTCCTTATAGTTGTTGAATACTTGAATGTCATTAAATTGATCTACTGAAAAGGAAAATCGATAAAGGAGAAGAACACTTTTTCATTAATTTTATCTGTCAAGTATGTTGGATATTCTGCTTCTAAAAAAAATATTAGATATTGAACTTACACATCATGTTTCTCATACCAGGAAAGGTTTTGTGGAAATATTTGATAAGTTGGAAAATGGGCAACTAAATGAAGGAATAGCATTGCAACATCTTGTCGAGCGCTTGCACAAGAAAAGGTAATGAATTTGCATCCTTAAAGTGTTACTCCCAGTAGGTGCATTTTATTTCTTGAGATTAAAAAAAAAAAAAAATAAAAAAAAATAATAATAAATAAAAAATAAAATAAAAATGATTCCTTTCCTTTAATTTTTCATTCATCTGTTCCAGAAAGTTATCTATTGGACCATGCACCTCATTATTTAATATTTCTTCCTATATAATTGCTGATAATTGCAACAAGTTAAAAAAAAGTTAACGAAGCCTTCATAATTGTATTTCCAGGCAAGGGGCTCCGAGGAAAAGAGAGGGCCCACCAGATGGAATTAAAGGGAGAGCACGTTTCAGATTTGAAGAGTCATTTTACCAAAATCCATATCCTGAATGCATATGCAGCTCTGAACACATGCACATATGACATATGCAGCTCTGAATGCATATGCAGTCTACACTTGCACATTCTACATCACGTAAATGAGTGATAGAAGAGTTAGGTAAGAGCAACAACTCCCTAATTGATAGCAATATTTTTGTAAGGATTTGTATATGTAGTTTCAGTTTTACTTTGTTTTCGATTTGTTGAATCTAGTTATACAAGCCTAGCCAACAAGAAACTAGCCTGCCCATTCCCATGGTCATGTAACACATGTTCCCACATTTTTTTCATAGGTTTTTATTACATTCTAGCAGTCTTCCCTTCCGCAACTCCACTTTGAAATGTATTTATGGGTCACTGTACTGTTCACTATACATGAGCATTATCAATGCGTTGAATACCTTTATTTGTCAACATGAATCATATTGCATAATACGATTATAGAAGATGATGGACATGCAATAATTAGTCGGTCTGAAAATGAAATAGACGCATCCTCCAATAAAATCATAGGATTAATGATTATTTCTTGCCATAAACACTACAGTATACCTATGAAATGTATAATCAGGACTTGCCAACAACCAACTAATATACAAATAGCATAACAAGATAAACTATAAATGACAAAGGATTCGTGAGTCCTAACATGATTTTTCAAAAGACTGACTACCTCAAGGCCTACTAAATTCTCTTTCATTACTTTTGTCCATGGTCGGTTTGATCTGCCATCTCTCTGAGAGATACTTTGTAGCGAGTGCATTCAGCGGTCTTCGAGCCACCTTGGATTATGTTTGCGTCAATTCCTGGACTATTGTTGACCATCTATGACTTCTGTATAACCTAATAAATATTAACAAACTTAACTAACAAAACTGTTCCAACGCTGTTTAAGGATCATGTGCGCCTCACAACATGGAATTGGTAGTAATCCAACTCTTCCATCAACTTCTTTTTCAATGACAAGATCCAACCTCATCAATGTATTTACAGCTTTATCAATTGGCATTTCAACCTGTAAAATATACATATTAAACCACAGGATAGTATACAACTCGACCACAATCATAATTTCATGCCTTTTTATTAATGTTTAAAAACCGACATTATAGTTTTGTCACTCTTTTTCATAGAGAGCGCATTCGGGTGTACAGATAACTCGTCTCATTACCTTCTTCCTAAACGCATCATACATAAATCTCTCACACTGATCTTGAGCACTCTCTGCAAAAGTAGCCTGCAAAAAATATAAGGTAGAGATGGTAAAACATCTAAACTAGAGTTTACTTAAAAGTGAAAACTGTAATCAATATAAGTTTCGCATTTATAGTCAATAACTCATTTCTCAGGTCTGTTAAAACACCAGGAATAGTATCAGTTTAGTAGGGCATGATAGTTTGGACTTGTGCACACATGTGGTAAAGTTGTAAATAAATAATATAGTACATGTGGGAATAAATACATGTACAAAGGTATTACAATGCTAATCAAGCATCATAGAAAATAAAATCACTTGGATGCTCACTTCGCGATTCATTATCAAGAGTGAGATGATGAGCGGGCTATATGTAGGGGTTTAAAGGGGTTTGAGTTGAAACGGGTCGTTTTCTAATATGGCAATCAATTTGTCCATTATGATAGGTATGCTTGCTGACAATAGAATTTAGCAAATGTTAACCCGTTTCCCTTTTAGCGAAACAATTAATTCCATTTTGAGCCATAAAACAACCCAAATGGACCCTTTTATAGATAAACTGGTTAAAACTGATACTAATAATCTAGAGTCAACCCAAAAGTATTACCAGGAATTCCCAGAAGGTTCCGCAAGTTAGTAATAATATCTAAAAGCATTGAATGGTCATAGAATCGAAATAGTCCGTGCAGAGAAAGGCTACCTGGGTACCCTCAGCTTTGAGTAAAATGGCATAAGCTAAAATGGCTTCCTTGTACTGCAGAAAATATTCAAACAGAAGAATTAGATTCTGAAGGGAAAAATGGTTGGTGTATTGTTCAGTAAATTAATTTAATGGCCGCTCGTCTAGTAACTATATTTATTTGACGACAATATATCATGTTTTGCTCACAGGTTCTGGTTTTCTTGAAATAATAACATAACCTTAGACATTTTGTCCTTGATAGCATTACCATACCATCTTTGTTACAAATTAGCTACACATATTTTTAACACCTAGAATTTCCAAAAGCACAATATAATAAAAGTTTAAGGTCAATAACTAATCATTGCAGAGGGTAAAATTTTATTTTCTCAAACAAAGTAATGTGTAAGAATTCCGCACTTGCTGCTGTTCAGAAGCATCCAAAAGAAAGTGAACAGATCCAAAACCACTGGCTAGAGTCTTTTCATAGAGCGTCCTGTTGACCAAGAGCTACAAAAAGACTCAAAAAAATAAGGTTGAGAAATTGACTTTGTCATTTACACAAACTCAGTTTCTAAACTTACTTGATACCGATCCCATGTCTGTTTGTATCCCAAAACTATACGAGATGCATATAATACAAGAGCACTTGCTGCAATCACATCTAGAAGTATTGCTGATCTGCATTAAAAAAATTTATGCATTAATCCTCTTAATATGAATACATATGGAAAATTATGTTATAAACCACATTTTATCAGCAAATAAAGCCACGTAAAAGATAAAATAACTCCTTGGCAGATCAAAATCTACACAAGTTATTGGGTCATCCTGTTCTGCAGAACCTTTAGCACGATAATTATATCAAAAGTGACAAGATACTTACGGCGAGGTCAAAATGTTCTCAAATTTGTAGTTTATGAAGTAGGCCAACAGCCCCAGAACCGTGGCAATATCTAACCGTACCTTCACAAAATTCAAGCACAAAAATTTCAAAAAGATGCTGTATGTGACTAATATTTTAGAGTGAAGTGCAATTTTTGCAACGTAAAGAGTAATGGCAAATTTCCTACTTATAATTACCAGTAACTTAATAAAAAATTGATTAAACAATATGTAAAAAGACCAGCAGTAGGGTTACCACCAGCAAATTTAAAGTAGAAAAAGGAAAAGAAAAGACTAATACAAAAACACACAATTACACAACTCATAATAATAGTTACTTATATTTACCGTGTCCAAAATGCGAAAAGACAGTTTCTTGTTAGGGAAAATGACCTACAAAAAAGAAAAGACATTAGTATATTTAATTTGGTTGAAAATTCTCGCTACATAATCAGGAGCAGCTGTGTAGAATTAAGCAGCATGGTAACCGGAACTTACAGGCAAATCAGGAATGGGAATCTTCTCATAGATCTTTAACTGCAACACCGGTGCTTGGTATGTGCTCTCTTTATCCTCAGTTTCTTTTGTATAAAGCAAGATTAATTCTTGAAATGCAGGCTCCTATAACCAGAAAAAGGTTCACTGTCTAGATGATGGTAATACATTATCCTTATTATTAATAAAAAAAAAAATGGTATTTAAAAGAACATGTATTATGCTCCTAATCAGAATGGGAACAGATATCACTTATCAAGTTCTGAAATATATAAAAGTATAAAAAACACAAAAAGTCTGTAACACGAAGGGCATATTTAACCTATATCCCTAACCACTTATGTGATATACGCCAAATATTCATAACTTGCTACATGTATTTGTGTTCTTTAATACACTATTCTGATAAAACACAATGTAGAAAAAAAGCATTATAAACAAAATATGTTGACGTTGAAGTTTATACCGAGTTGTTTGTGTAACACCATACCTGTAGGACTGATCGTGACAAAAAAATTGAAAAAGCAGTTTTCAGCATTTTCCAAGGATTATTTTCACATAATCTTCTTGAAGCAGGCTCCCATATGTCACTAAGTGATATCCTTGACAAGAAAATAGGCCTGCAAAAACTATTATTGTATTACTCTCTTTCTCAGCCTACAAAACCAAAGTTTAAATACAAGGTAAATGCATGTTTCATTAAAAAGAACCCCAATAAAAAAACTGAGATGAAAATGGAAGAGCCTTTGTCACTGGAATTCATATAAAGACTAACATAGTGTAAAGTGATGCAACATTTAGAGACAAACTGTAGAGACAGAAGTAACAAAGTGTATATTTGTATTTATATCTTGCATGGGATTACAATACATGGACTTGTTGTATATATGCCTAACAGAATATGGTAATATGCCTAACATAATGAGTCTAATACGAACCTCAAATAAGCTTCAGATGCAGTGCTGTTAGAATCAAGGTTGAATATCTTTTCGGGCATGGAGGGTATTAGTCCTGTCCATGTAAGCAATTTCCTTAAGAGCCTGCTACGAGGTCCAGCTGATGACAAAATTCCTTCATAACGAGCAACTGCCTTCTGTGCAGCAAGCCATATGGGAAGGTCTTTATCAGAAAGTTCATCAACCCCTAACATATCATCAGCCATAAGTTCATCAAACATGTATGATTTTCTGAAAAGAGGGAGCTCCTTGAACCAAAGCTTCATCCTTTTTATCCATACCTCCACATCTGATCCCTCAATGCTCCTTTCAAATGCCTATTACAACAAAATCAAGATCACTGGCCATAAAGTGTAAGGTATATAGACATGGAAAAGTGTAAATTTGATGAAGGTGCGTCTTTTCCCCGAAATGCGATGTAAGGTGCGTTTTAATATTATAAGTTGATTTGTGATTATAACATTATTATATAGATGGGCTTTTGGTTAGATAACAAAGCCTGCAAATTTCAAATTAAATGGTGAGCTGATAATAGACATAATCTTCATGAATATAGGCTTTTAATTAGCAATTACCTCAGCAAACCACATGCCAATTTTTCCTAATGGTTCAGAGATGCCGAAGAAAAGTGCTTGCAGAATTTTAGACTGCACGTAATCGAGTTTTTCACCTATTAACAGACCATTCTGCCTCTCCGTTGCATATCCCCTCCTGTATGATGAAAGGTCAGTACTCGGTACAAATGTGTCAACACAGACCTGCAATAAATTATCCAGAATGCAAACCTGAAATCAAGTTAGATATAATCACAAATGACCAAAACATGAAGAAAACTGCATAAGCATTAAGTAAACAAAATGCATGAGCATAGAAACAAAATCACCTGAAAATGATTGCCTTAGAGTCTGATGCCTTCTTCCAATCAACGTAAACAGGGAGAGTGAGTAGATAATCAGTATTTAAAGCTGATGTCAACATCAAATCAGCTGCGGATAGTTCTTCAAATTGAGCATTGTATAGTAGTTGAATGAAAGCACGCTGGAAACGTGTGTCAACTGGAACCCTACATGCCAAACTTTGAGTTAGCCAACCGAAACTAAATCATATCATGTTGTAAAACCATTCAAAAAAAAAAAAAAAAAAAAAAAAAAAAAAAATTCACATTCTCTTTTATCTTTACCAAAAAAAAAATAAATAAATAAATAAAAAAATAATAATAATAATAATTCTTCCTCCAAAGATTAGATAATCATTCATGTTATCAAAAATATTACGTTAAATGACGTGCACAATTGACTAGTGTTTTCTAATTTCCCTTTAAGTCGTAGATGAACATCTTGGGATGGCCAGGGAAGAGTCCGGACACGGCCACAAAAATACTGGTTAGGCTGCATACATCAGACACAAAAAGGCTCGACTTTCTCTAATTTCCTTCCACGTTCTAGAGTGGTCATAATCGATTTACTAAAACTTAACAACATAATTAGATGATAAAATTCTTCCTCAGGTTGGCGAGCATGCAGATGTCAACTTGCTACATACATAATAGACCAAACCTTGCTAAAGAGGTTGCAGATATACATATAATATTTGATACAGTGATATTACATTAGAGTCGCAATTTTGAAGAAACCAGCCATTATACTACTACTAGTTCACAATAGAATAACATTTGCCAAACCTGGAAATGTCTATAGGTTTTTCGCTATTTTTGGTTGCATATCCCAAAATGTCGGACAGGTCGATAGCCATGGAATCCTTGTCATCAGGAATCGAGGTTTGTTGAGAAGTACCCTCATGACTAGTATTGTTGGGTTGAGCAGAATGAGTAACATCATAATCCTCTCGCATTTCCTCTAATATGCTTTTATGTTCAGCATGTAAAATAGAGTCCAAGCACCTGAAATTCAAGCTAGATTGTTAGCTTACATATGTATTTGAACAAATAAACTAGATTGCTAGACAAAAATACATAGTTTATAAATTGGCAGAATGAAGTAAATTATATATTATGGGCTGGTCACATGATTAAAAGTCTTTCAGTCATACGACGAATTATTCAGGACATTATCTATTCTACAACATATAATGGGTGTATCCCATTTCTTGAAAATTCAAGTATCTTGAAAATTCAAGAATCTTGAAAATTCAAGAATCTTGAAAATTTAAAATTTATTTAAGAAAACACACGATTTAAAATATAAAAGTTGACTTGAGAATATATAAATGTAAAAGTTGACTTAAGAATACATGAAACTTAAACTGTGTTTATTAATACTAGACGAGTACGCGTACATAGCAACGGGATTTTAAAGCGGCATATAGTTATAATTATATTTTGGTTAAGTTTATTGTGTAACGTTTTGTGTAACCAAAATATCGGTATAACCCCGCTATAAAATCTCGTTGCTATGCACGGGTACTCGTCTAATAAAAAGAAAGCACCTACAATCATAACCTAGCTACTTCAAGTAGTCCAAGTAGTTTTGCTAAATGCAGTCTAAGCAGTCGTCATGAATGATTAAAATTCAAACTACTAGTCTTACAAAGGTATAGTTTAAGTAACTTACGAAGACATTAGAATAAAATCATGTTTCTGTTTAGGTGAATCAAACATCATGACAATGGAATCTAAGAGTTCCGACTTAGAAATCGCGATATACTTTTGTCTTGGTACATGAACACCATTACTCTTCTTGTTTTTTGTTGTTGTTGAGGAATTAACAATAGAAAGACATGAACGAAAATTAGAACAAGACACAGAATAGTTACATGGTATGTTTGTTGTTGTTTTTAATAAATATGATGATGGTAAATGATCATATGTTGTGGTTGTGGTTGTGGACGACAGATACATTCTGCCCTGTGACCAGAATCACAACCAACCGTTACTTGAAGATAAAAGCCAGCTGCTGTTTTTCTGTTTTAGAATATTTACTAATATGGTCCCTTCTTTAACAATATGTGCCACTTTCTTTATACTTTGGGGCATTTAGTTCATGAATTTGAAAAGCTTGTCTTTTAAATATCAAAAATGTTTCTTATACCTAAGAGCGTAAGGTGTGTTACCATTTACCCACGTTAAACTTTCACTTTGTTGCGTTAAGCTCACGTTAAAACACAATGGGGCTGTGTTAACGCCTCACGTTAACCCTTTAATACAACGTTAAGTGTGGTTTAAATTAAAAAAAAATAAAAAAAATACACTTTTGCCCCCTCTAATGTTTTTAAGCATTTGAATTCAAAATAATAATAAAAATCAAAAACACCCCCTTGGTTCTTAAAATTCAAATTCTAATTTAAAATTCAAAATTCAATACAACACAATAAAAACATAGAAACGTAAAATAACGATACGAAAACACAAATCATCCAACGATTCTCATGAAGCTTTTATATAGATTTGTAATTGTCGATGAGATCTGACTTCTCCTCCCACACTTGCAATACTTGTTCCCTAACCATCTTCAAGGCGACATGAAGTTGTAGATCTGTTTCCTCATTTCTTAATAGAGTTTGTAGACTGACCCCGATATCTGGATAGTCTTGAGGCAGCTCACGCAACCTTTCGACCTCTGGTGCACGATTATGCATCTGTAGCATAATACGAGTTATCTCACCTAGCAAATTGTTAATCAGCTTGAGTTCTTTTTCTTGTTTATTGCGTAATCGGGTAAGGATAGCTTTTTGCACCTTAGCTGGTTCGTTATCCATAGTGTTTATGTTAAAATTAGTGATACTTGTGTGAGAAAACGAAGTGTTTGTGTTAAAGTGGCATTTATAGGGGAAACTAGCCGTTGGAGGAAACTAGCCGTTGGAGAAAACTCAAAGAGTAGTACACTAGTACAGTATAAAAAATACAAGACCGTTAAAACTCAACTAAAGATTTTATTTTGAGATGAAACTAAATCATACAACAATGTTAACCATAAATTATGCATATGGGGTGGTTTCTCAAAACCTCCCACACGTGAACATATTAGAAGCTTCTCCCACCAAAGCGTTGTTCAAAAGTGGTCTTTGCATTCTTGAGACGATCACTGTTATTTTCTCCGCTTGTACGCTGCAACTGATTGTAAATAGCGTTGATTTTTTTACATTCATAGTTAAGTCTTGTCCATTTACCCGTGACCATATTTTTGTTATGCTTTTCACCGACAGTCTCATTGTTGAACATGTCTACTACATGATTCCAAAATGAGTGATCATTGTAGTTTTCTTGGTAAACTGCAACCCAAACTTCAGCTACCAAGTTTTCTTCTTCTTTTGACCAAGGAGTACTCATCTCAAATGTTTGAACTATGAAACAATTTTGTAAAATGGTTAGATATAGAAGTGTGCGAAAAATAGTGTGTTATGGTATGTTATTTATAGCCGTTTATAATTCAAATTCTAATTTAAAATTCAAATTCAAATTACTGGCGGGATTTATTTAAAATTCAAATTCAAATATAAACGGGCGGGATTTATTTAAAATTTAAATTCAAATTTAAACGGGCGGGATTTATTCAAAATTCAAATTCACTTTTCAAAATGTGCCTATAAATACCCAATCACATTCACAGACTTCTCACACACAAGCACATTCAAAATCAAAACTTAACATTCAAAATTCAATGTCTCGCAAAGATTTCTCCCAACAATTCCCCAGTCCTTGCAAAGATTTCTCACAACAGTTCCCAAGTCCTCCAAATGAATCTGTGAACACTCCACCGGAAGATATCTTTCCGGTATTCCGACCGGCAAATGAACCTGTAAACACTCCACCGGTGGACCTCCAAAACAATCCGTTTAACTTTTCTGAGGAATATCTCCGAGAACTGGAGCAGGATAAGGCAATACTGAGAGAGATACGAGAAAATGAGGCATGAGAGGTAGCTGCTCGTTTGGAGCAGAAAGCAAGGGATGCACAACATCTTAAAGACAACTGGTTTGACATCATGGAGGGAAAGTATTATGATGGCGAGTTTAGGTCCTCTTCGAGTGAGGAGGGTTGGATCTCAGATGATTCCCTTTCATAGTTTCATTTAATCGTAGTTTATATTTTCATTACCGTATCGTAATTTCTATTAATCGTACTTTGTATTTCATGTTTTAACTTTAATGTTTAATGTAATTCGTGTTTTAACATTAATGTTTAATGTAATTCATGTTTTAAATGTTACGTTAGTTATTAAATGAAGTATTAGTTTTAGTTTAGGGGTTGAATTTGAAAATAGTTGAGTTAAAGTTGAGTTAAGGTTGAGTGATGAGAAGGAGTGTTTTTTTTTAGTTAAGGTGAAAAGGTTAAAGCTGATGTGGCGCTGACGTGGCACTGGGTGAAACCTTAACTCAAGGTAATGACACCTTATGCTCTAATTAGCAAACCTACTTGTATGCCTAATGATTTGATTGGTGGATTTGAAAAATTGATTGGTGGGAATTTGGAGAGAGAAAATGCATAATACAATTGTACAAGTAATTTATGCATTAGGCATGTATTTAGGCATGGATTGTAGGCCTAAATAACATTACTCTTTAAATATTTAAGGGCGTATTTGGTATGTGGGTTTTATTTGGGTTTGAATTTAATAAATGCAAAAACCATGTTTGTTCTAGTTCAAAAAATGCGGATGATAAGTAGTGGTCTCACTGATGAGGCGAAAAGTGTTACGCTTTTAGGGGGTCATTTAAGCCCTAATCCGTAATTATGTGATCAAATATTGCCTTAAATCATTCCTTTTGTCATTTTAGGTACTTTGGAGAGGAATTCTGGAAAAGGAAGCATTTTGGACATTTTTGGAGCATAAAAGTGAAGAAAACGACAAAGTCTCAAAATATGCTGGAAATTGTACCTGACGGCGTCACGCTTTACCAGCTGACGGCGTCACTCTTTGACAACAAGGTGGATTATTTTTGCACTAGACGCCCCAAAAAGATTTTGGAGATTTAACACGTGACGGCGTCACGTGTTACTGGATGTAGGTCGTCATGTTTTAGCTTAAAGGGAGACGACCCAGAGAAGTTTATAAGGGGACGGCGTCAGAGTTGGATCTGAGTAATCCGAGGAATGTTTTGGCGGTGAGGTGACGGCGTCACACCCTATAAGGTGACGCCGTCAGATTGTAAATTGTATATATATTCATCTAATTTTCATTAATTGGTGTGCAACTTTTGGGAAAAACCCTAGCTCGTGTTTTACAGTATTTTTAAGGGTTTTTCACCCTTGAAACTTGGATGCTTAATTAAAGATAAGTCCTTTTCCAAATCAATCAATATGTCTATGTGTTGTTTGATTATATCTTATGCTTGTCTTTCAATTAACATGCTAGGCTAGGTCTTTATTGTGTTTGCTTAGATCTAATGAAACCTAGCTATTGATTATATGTTGTTGGTTTGTTTGTGATTATTGTGGGTGGGTGAAGTCGATGTTAGGCTTAAGAAAACTGGCTAACCTCCTATACGGTAACTTGCTTGAACGTCTTAAGAAACATGAATCGGATGTGTACTACGATTATATGGTTGTATTTAATGCATGAGCGAATTCTAATGATCCCATGTTAGGAGCTTTTAGTCGGCTCGACATAGGAGTGAAGTAGGAGCTTATAGAGTTAGGGAAGATCGTACACGGCCCTACGAATGGTTTAAAGGAATACAACCCGTCATCCACACAATTACAACAAACCAATTAACATGTAAAAGATAGCTAGGGAGTAAGGAAATCTAAGTAAACACATATTTCTCTCATATAAGTTTCACAACCATTTACTTTTTCTTGTTATTTTATTTTAATTGCAAAAGTAGTTATTTGGGTTAGTTGACTAGCAACTAATTCCGCCCACTCTTCCAAAACCCAAGATTTTTACTTGCTTTCATAAAATATAAAAATACAAATAAAGAATCATCCCTCAACCCTTAGACCTAATTAGAGTAGCTTTTCAAGCCTAACGACACTATTCCCCGAGAGAACGATCAATCCCCCGGTACTTGCCACTTCACTATACTACATCGGTCAAGTACACTGCCTGGTGAGGGTTGTAAGCTTCTCAAGATCCCTTGAGAGGTAAAACCTAAGTCAAAGGTTGCTAAACCCACGCACCAAGTTTTTGGTTCCGCTGCCGGGGAATAGTTATTGCTTAGGTTGAAATTTTATTTTACTTAGGTCTACTCACTAGAATCCTTTCTAGTGAGATTTTTATTTTGTTTTTCTAGGTTTTCTTTAATCTATCTTTTTGCTTGTGCCCTTTGTTTGTAAAACCATTTTCATTTGTCATCATGGCGGATGAAATTCCATTTAGATCACTAACAATAGAGGAACAATTAGTTTACTCGGATAGATTTGCTTCTTGTTGTTCCAATGAATTTTTAAGTGATCTTATGTATATACAAGAGGAGATGGGTGTAAAGTTTGATAGGTTTGATGAAATGTGTGCATGTGTGGCCTCTATTAAACAATCGTTGTTAGGATCAATTCCTTTTAGTAAGACCCTTTGGAAAGATTTTGAGGAAAGCCTCCTAACCGTAAACTATAAGTTTAATGAATTAATGGGTTCCTACACATCACAACTTGAGGAAACATTTGAGGAGGATTTAGCCGAACATGATCACATTGAGCAGAAAGACCTAGGTTTTCTGATCAATGACTCTGAATCTCAAGGAACACATGATGAATCCTTTAGGCAAATTGAACATAGTGATCAAGTTATTGAGGAAGATTTTTACGAATCGGACTTAGAACTTGAAATGGCTAGAGAAGGATTTGAGATACTTAGGAACATGTTTGGGTTAGATTCTACTAAAACACATGATGAGGATAAGGATGAGGTAAATAACACAAACCTACAAAGTACCCCACAACTCCCACCATCACTTGAGGAGTACACACCACCCGTGACATACCCGGAAGAAGTAAAAGAGACTATAGGAACCCCAATAGAGGTAGAGACCTTGGACCAAACACAACTAGATGAAATAGGTTTGAATACTTGTAATCATAACCTTTCTTTTAGTTCTATGGAAGTTCCTAGTTTTGATGAACCGGAGCCTCAACCAAAACCGTTACCTAATCTTCCATCCTAGGATGAAAATTTAGGAATTGAAATAGGTCCCGATCCACCCATCAAACCATATAGTACGGGTAGTTTTACGATGAAGGTAGTAGACTCTAAACCATGTGGAATGGAAGCCAATATAGGAGTGAACCATGAACTTACATACTTATATCACCCATTCATGATTGATCACAAGAAACATTATGGGTTTAAACAGGGTTTATTAGGTCAAGATGGATTCCCAACTAGGAGTCTCTCAAAGTTGATAGAAGATGATCCCTTTTTAAGAGAAAACTTTAACTCACCCATTGACCAAAGTGAACTAGGTAAGGTTATGATGAAAGGAGCACACCCCTTTGAGCATATAATTCATCCACCACTCTTTCCTCACGTGGCCTACTCCTATCAAGTTGGTGTGTATCGCTACTATCACCCGCACTTGATCCTAAGTGTAGGGAAAACCTCCCTTATCTCCGTTAAATAAGGGTAGAGTCAGGCTCGTGACTCTAACAAAAACAAGCGCTTCTTGGGAGGCAACCCAAGCTTTATTTGCTTTATTTGTTTTGTTTGTTTGTTTATTTGATTTTATTTGTTTCCGTATGTATGTTTTATTTTTATCTCTAATAATTCATGTTTCAAAATAAATTGTGAAAATGCTTTATTTTGTTTTTAAGTTCGTCTTAACTACACATAAAGGTATTTTACAAAAGATAAGTGTAAGGGAAATCTAAATTTGTTTATAAGAACGAATTGGAACATGAATTGTAATGATATAAAATGAACATACATATTAGTATTTGTTCGAGTCAAATGCTTGTATCGAGTCATAATGAAATTTTACAGGATTCCAGGAATTAGGGTAATTGTTTTTCCAGAAATTTTCCGGAAACTAAACATAAGGATTCTGTCAAATAAATTCTGACGGCGTCAGGCATTAAACCCTGACGGCGTCAGGCTTTGATTCCAGAAAAAGTTTTTAAAAATTTAGTTTTTCTGTCGGATTATAAAAATTACTGCATATTTAATTCCAGAAATCTGCAAAATTTTTCATTCCACAAGCATTATATCCTTATATAGAATTTGCCGCCGATTTTACACAAGGTTTGCCTAGATTGTTTTCTCAGGTTTAACAGGTTACGTTGGACAAGAAGATGAACATGGAATCAAGTTTTTGGAGTCGCTTTGATCTTGGAGCTTTTACATCATCTTGGAAGAAGATCTAACCATGTTACCACATGATCCACATCAAACGAATGAGGGGAGTATTTGTTTCATCTTTCATTTTCTACTTTTACATCTTTTATGTGAACATTGGGGACAGTGTTCGGTTTAAGTGTAAGGGGGGTAAATGAAGTCACCTTAGAAAATGCTATTACGCTTGATTTCTGTTTTGTTTAATGGTAGATGTGTAATAAAACCGAGAGAAATATTTGTTAGGGCAATTTTAGCGCCAAATTTAAAATTTTTTACAACATTTAGGAGTGAAACTTTAGGCATAATAAGCGTCTCATGGATAGGGAATTGTATGACTAGCACAAAAACCGTACCACTCAAAAAAAATTTCCCCCAAATATGTGAGGTTCGCTCATAGAATTTTTAGGAAAAGCATTCATTGTTGATGCTTGTGTGTGTACCGGTAGCCTATAGATTCTAGAACTTGCGTTAGTGACCATCCCAAATCCACAAGTGAGACTAAATTCGTGTAGTTAGATTTACTACATGATAAGAGGCATTAGGATAACCCTTGTTTTTAAACCCGTATTATAATTACTTGACCAATGAAGCCAATGAACTTGACTAATAAGGTAGAGTAATTCTCCCACACCTTAGCGTTGTACTCATTTTTAGTACACGATACCCCTAGTACACCCCTCAGAGCCTATCTTTTCGTTTCTAACTTTAAGCATTTTACTTAAAGGAAAAATTTGTTTACAATCCACCCAAATGTACACCCAAATCGCCTTAGCCTACCTTGTATGCACGCATCTTTAGTGCATTATTGTGACAACATTTGTTTAAACCCTTGGTTAATTGTCTAATTGCTTACATGGTTGCTAAGTCGAGTCATATCCTTGTACATATTGTTTTGGGACGATTGGGACTCATGGGTAAAGTACTAATGTAATGGAGTAATGGGTAAGAAGTCAATTATTACCCCCACATGTGCGTTAATATTTTAAAGTACTCAAAGTTTTTCAATTATCTTAATTCGAGTCATTAGAATAGTTAATTGTAAAGTATGTAAAAGTTCAAGTGTAAGGGGAGAACCGAGGCCCCTATGATGTATTATTTTGGATGGTAGGGCAAGAGTGTATGAAAAAAAAATCGAAAAAACAAGAAAAACAAAAAAAAATTGGAAAAAGAAAAGTAGAAAAAACATACGGACTACCATCCCGTTTCATTTTATCTTTATTTATGTTTTTGTTATTTTCTTTTTAGCTTAAGTCGAGTCGAGTCTTGGCTTAGCAACGCCACCTTGTGCATGTATTTGATCAAGATAATTAACTCGCCACCACTAAAAATACCCTTTATTCCAACAAAACCGTGTTTATCATATCCCTACACCTAACGTTACAACCCTTGAAAAGCCCTCTTTGATAGTTTATCTTAGGTGCTTACGCCTAGTGGAGAAGGTTTTTGATCTTTTCCCAAGCCTATGGTAATCTATTTGCTATGACAGGTAGTGAGTGATATTTCTTCCATTTCCATTTAATTATATAGGTTTATAACACCCGAGAAATGAGAGTATCCAAACACTATTTGTGAGGTGCTAGTGTATGATTTCCGTGCTTGTTATGACTAGGGTGGAATAACTATTTGTTGTAATTACTTTTATATTAGTATTAAATGACCCCTAGCTCATATTTTGATTGGAATAAAAGTGCATTTGCTTGAGGACAAGCAAATCTCAAGTGTAAGGGTATTTGATGAGGCGAAAAGTGTTACGCTTTTAGGGGGTTATTTAAGCCCTAATCCGTAATTATTTGATCAAATATTGCCTTAAATCATTCCTTTTATCATTTTAGGTACTTTGGAGAGGAATTCTGGAAAAGGAAGCATTTTGAACGTTTTTGGAGCATAAAAGTGAAGAAAACGACAAAGTCTCAAAATATGCTGGAAATTGTACCTGACGGCGTCATGCTTTACCAGCTGACGGCGTCACTCTTTGACCACAAGGTGGATTATTTTTGCACTAGACGCCCCAGAAAGATTTTGGAGATTTAACACGTGACGGCGTCACGTGTTACTGGATGTAGGTCGTCACGTTTTAGCTTAAAGGGAGACGGCCCAGAGAAGTTTATAAGGGGACGGCGTCAGAGTTGGATCTGAGCAATCCGAGGAATGTTTTGGCGGCGAGGTGACGGCGTCACACCCTATAAGGTAACGCCGTCAGATTGTAAATTCTATATATATTCGTCTAATTTTCATTCATTGGTGTGCAACTTTTGGGAAAAACCCTAGCTCGTGTTTTACAGTATTTTTAAGGGTTTTTCACCCTTGAAACTTGGATGCTTAATTAAAGATAAGCCCTTTTCCAAATCAATCAATATGTCTATGTGTTGTTTGATTATATCTTATGCTTGTCTTTCAATTAACATGCTAGGCTAGGTCTTTATTGTGTTTGCTTGGATCTAATGAAACCTAGCTATTGATTATATGTTGTTGGTTTGTTTGTGATTATTGTGGGTGGGTGAAGTCGATGTTAGGCTTAAGAAAACTGGCTAACCTCCTATACGGTAACTTGCTTGAACGTCTTAAGAAACATGAATCGGATGTGTACTACGATTATATGGTTGTATTTAATGCATGAGCGAATTCTAATGATCCCATGTTAGGAGCTTTTAGTCGGCTCGACATAGGAGTGAAGTAGGAGCTTATAGAGTTAGGGAAGATCGTACACGGCCCTACGAATGGTTTAAAGGAATACAACCCGTCATCCACACAATTACAACAAACCAATTAACATATAAAAGATAGCTAGGGAGTAAGGAAATCTAAGTAAACACATATTTCTCTCATATAAGTTTCACAACCATTTACTTTTTCTTGTTATTTTATTTTATTTGCAAAAGTAGTTATTTGGGTTAGTTGACTAGCAACTAATTCCGCCCACTCTTCCAAAACCCGAGATTTTTACTTGCTTTCATAAAATATAAAAATACAAAAAGAATCATCCCTCAACCCTTAGACCTAATTAGAGTAGCTTTTCAAGCCTAACGACACTATTCCCCGAGAGAACGATCAATCCCCCGGTACTTGCCACTTCACTATACTACATCGGTCAGGTACACTGCCTGGTGGGGGTTGTAAGCTTCTCAAGATCCCTTGAGAGGTAAAACCTAAGTGCAAAGGTTGCAAAACCCACGCATCACTCAACTTTTACAAATCCCTTTTACAAATCCTCGTTAGTTAGCCGGGTTTTGATATAAAGTGGGTTTCACATTCATTCTTTCTCTATCTCTCCTATTCCACTATGTTTTTATATTAATTTCTTAAATATAAAGTTATATAAAGTATCAAATTATAAAACAATTATTTATTCATTTAATAATATATATCTTTTACATCAAATCAAAATCATAATCTTAACCCAAATTCCAATGTTAATCCTAATCCTAATCCTAATCCTAAACTTATCTACAAACCAAAAGGACTATAAGATATTTAAATATTCAATTACTGAGGGATAAATTCTAAATTATGGGATTTGAAATGTTGTCTCATGTTTGGTTTATAACATCCCCTTATAGGGTTTACACAAACCCAAAAGTTTGTAGTTTTGTCTTTTGCACTTAAATATATTTATCTCCGATAAATATGTACTTTGGATAATTATCGTTTTACGTCTCAATGAAACTACTATGGGATTTTCATTTCCTCACTACTCTTATCTCATTTCATAACTCGTTTCTCATTTCCACTTGCCTGTTCTGTTTGGTGTGCACCGGTGTAACTCTTCGACATTTATGTGAAAACCAGTAGTGAAAGCTGTTGTTTCTACGAGGAAGAAAGTCAAATTATTACCTTCATATGTACGTTAATGTTTAAGTATACCACATATTTTGATCCTTGCAATTCGGGTCAGTAGTTAGTTTTTATTTATGCAAAAATGCAAGTGTAGCGATGCAGTTGTAAATCACGAGTTACCTATGTTATTTTATTTTCAACAGATCAAAAGATGGCAGGGCAAAAGCGTATGAAGAAAAAAAATGAAAAGAAAGAAAGAAAAAAAGAATAAAAAATGAAAATTGTCATCCTGCTTTTGTTTAAGTCAAGAAAGAGTCAAGAAAAGCAACAAAAAAGAGTCACAGTTAGTTTGTCGAGTCTTGGCTTAGCAACGCCACTTTGTACATGAAATTAACTTAGATGATTAACTTGACACCAGTAAAATTTCTCATATCCCCAAAACCGTGTTTTCCTTACCCTTACACCTAACATTACAACCCATGTCAAGTCCTCTTTGATAGTTTATCCTAGGTGCTTACGCCAAAGTGGTGGAGGTTTGATCCTTTATCAAGCCTATGGTAATTTGTGCTATGACAGGTAGAGAGTGTTTATTTGTCCATTTCAATAATGTTATATCACTTATACACCTAAGAGATGAGAGAATCCAAACACTTTATGTGAGGTGTTAATATATTATTTTCGTGCTTGTTATGACTATTGTAGAACGAGTTGTGGTGTAAATTATCTTTAACCCAATGCTAAATGCCCCCCAACTTGTAAATTGATTAGGGTAAAAGCATATTTACTTGAGGACAAGCAAATCCCAAATGTAGGGATATTTGATGAGGTGTAATTTTATACGTTTGTAATGGGTCATTTAGCCTCTAAATCCGTACATATTTAATCATTTATTGCCTTAAATCGTTTATGCTTGAGTTTTAGGTACTTGGGAAGTAAATGCTAGAAGATAGTACGATTTGGACTCGATTAGAAGGAAAAACAAAGAAAACAACAACATCGGGAGAAACATCACAAGAATAGAGCTGGGACGGCGTCACAGACACTGAGTGACGCCGTCACTTGAAAAAATCAAAGATCAAGAAGTTTCAAAAATTACAAGTGACAGCTCAGGCAATGGTGACAACCTCGAGCTGACGGCGTCATTACCAAAATGATAAAGAGCGACGGCTTCACAAACAATAAGTTGACACCGTCACAATAAGTCGGTGCAAGATTCGAAACTCTAATGACGGCGAGCTGACGGCGTCACAATTAACAAGTGACGCCATCACAGATGTAATCATATATATATTCTCGTATTATTTTCATTGTAAAGTGTGCAACTTAGAAGGAAAAGCCCTAGAATGATATTCTACAGATGTAATCCTCTATATATTCTCGTATTATTTTCATTGCTTGGTGAAAGATAAGTTTTTTAATTAATCATTCAATCATGTCTATGTGTTATTGTTTGATTTATTTAATTACTTTTCTTTTCATTACCATGCTAGGCTAGATCTTTTCTTATTTGCTTAAGATTGCATGAAACCTAGTTATTGATTATTGTGAGTTGATTTTGCGTTAGGAGTAGGAAAACTGGCTAGGTCAAATTATACTTGCTTGAACGTCTGACTAAACGCATACTCATTATTAACTTGATGTTCGTTGTATTAAATGCGTGAATTCTTAGTTGCAACGCGAAAGATGGGCACGACATTCTTAGGTGCCGCCCATTTAGACTGAATTTAGAGGAGTTAGGGAATAACTAACCCTCGGTAGATATTAAGGAATACAACGCTCTAATTAAACAAGGACTTGATAATTCGACTAATCAATAAAAGATAACTAGGGAGTAATAAAGTTCTAAGTAAATACGCTTTTCTCATATAAGAAGTTCACCACTTTACTTTTCTGCATATTTAGTAAAGTTTAATTTAGTTTAAAAACCAAACTCTTCAAAACCACGAGATTTTACTTGCTTTCATAAAACATAAAAGAACGAAAATAATCTGCCCTCAACCGTTAGACTTAACTCGACGTACACTTTGACCCTACCTCATTATTCCCATAGAGAATGAACAATCTCTCGTGTCTTACCTATACTACACTACAATGGTTAGGTACTAAGCCTAGGAGGATTGTAAAACTTCTTGTGTTTACAATTATCCGCATCAATCATTGATGAAATAGTATCTGATATCAATGTGTTTGGTTCTGGAGTGAAGTACTAGGTTGTTTGAGATGACATTGCACTGGTATTATCACAGAAGATAGGTACCATCTTGTACGGAATGTCATAGTCACTGAGTTGACTTTTTATTTAAAGTACATTTTCACAACACGCAAATGTTCTTAAATAATATTCATTTTGAACCCCGAACCTTTTACAAAAATGTAGTTAAATTCTTCAACAAAAAGTTCACATCATATTTGTTTAAAAATGTTAAACCCTTTTAGTTTGTATTTTCTTAAGTTACAATTTAGGTTTCTCCATCATAAGAACCCAGTTCAATATATTACTTTGATCTATTGTAAATCGAAATAAATTTGATATGTCTATGATATGAGTATTAAACGAGGTGGGAAACCCGCGCGTTGCCGTGGGGTGTTTTGGGGGAAGTTCCTATAACCTGGTTTAGATAACTGTACATACCGATACTATTTGACATTGTAATTTTGCCTACACTATAAGGCAGCCATTTCCTGGGTTCAAACTGGGTTTTAGACTGTGGGTTTTTCGCTGTCGCATAATATCATTTTCTTGTACGACTATTCTTTCTTTGCATTTGGGTCTAATGCTTTTGGTTGTTTGTCATTTCTGCTGCTAAATTTTGTTGTATAGCTGAAGTTGACGTTGCGGTAGTTAGCGACTTGGTGATGTTTCTGTTGAAAGAATGATGAGTATGTGAACATTTCTGTTGAGGACTAAATGAAATGTGATAGATAATAGCAAATTTACCTTCGACATAACTTCTTTGGGCGACTGCTGAGTCGCCGAGCTTATTTGAAATCTCTCATCCTGCTTTTGAGCTAAAAGTAACTGCAGGCCTTCTCAAAGTCCATAAGAAGAATAACATATATGTTCTTGCGCACTGCATGCATGGTTGCTTCTTGCCAAGTTGCTGATATCTGTAGGTAACATTAACGATCAAATAATGCAAAAGGGATGGGACCGGTAAAAAGTGTAATAACAAAAAGTTACCTTAACAGCATTAAATTTGTCGGATCGAGAAACATAATCTTCCAAGTCAACTTCATCACTCAGATTCATTTTAGCAATGCATACCTACATAAAGAAATCTCATTTTAGGAGCAAATCACACAAATAAGGTAACATTAAAGTGGGAAGAGGATGGGGGTGCACAAATACACTAAAAGGCTAATGATCTAAGCTTGCATATATTCACACTTATATACAATCAATGCGGTACAAATCAAAGGGATTATAGAAGAAAACGCCATTGTGTTGCGACTATCTTATCACTAATAATTTCTTAATATCCCATTTCTGAAGAAAAAAATTCTTTTACATCGTAAACCAATTGGTATTGCTTTAATTCTATTTCAGAGATGGCATTTTCTTATGTCCTATTATAGCATGTTTATTGCATGTTATATCCTACTTTTCCAAGTTCTGCACACAAATAAGGAATCCAAATACCCTTTAACAAAGAGCTGAAAAACAACAACGAAATTACGTACCTGTGAAAAAACGTCTCAAAAGTCCTCGATCCTTCACAAACATTGTAGCAACATGTAACAACCTCTCCCACCACCCCACACAAACATTGCAACAACAACAGTACGCCTGCGAAACTCAGAACCATGAAACTAACTCCTCGAGTCCTTGATCCTTCATTTCACGTTACAATGCCTACAAAATGCAGATATTTAGGACTTATAAAAGAGCTTTTTTACTTTCAGATTCATATTCTCTTTTTCGCCTACCAATCAAACATACTACATTAAAAAGCAGTTTTTTGCAATTTTCATTTATCACATCTGTCAACCTGCATATATTAGGCATTCAGTTAATTTGCCTTCTATTAAAGCATACGTGAACATTGAAATACGGACTTTTTTTTGCCTAATATAAGCAGAAGTGGTATGTATATCCAAATCAAACAAATAAGCCTTTAAAACCGTAACAAATAACTACCTGACTAAATATAACACGTTAACAACTTTACTTGCTCATTGAAGCTTCTATATATAATTGCTTATGTTGTATTATACAATAGCCTCAGCTTATCAGTTTATTTTGAGATAAAATAAGCAATTTCTCATAAGCAGGTAGACACTACTTATGCTTAACTAAGATGAATGCAAAAGCACTTCAAATTCAACCTTTCACAAATAAACTCTAGACAATTTCTCCAACGAAAACTACTTTTCGAGTCAAAAAATATTAAAGATCCAAACACCATTTTGTGAGTCGCTCATTATTCTAAAGCTGGTTATAATAAGTAGTTAAAAAAAAGGCGCAAATATACCTTTCTGAAATGATGATGAACGGAATGAATCCTACGCCTAGATCCAGGCAACATCTGTCTTCGAAGCAATTTTGAATAAGGCCTACACAAAAGACAAATGACAAAAATCAACCAAATTCTTAAGACCATCTCTGCTAATAAGCATTCAACCAAAATTTGCCTTGAAGAAAAAGCAATTTTGAATAAGGCCTACACAAAAGACAAATGTCAAAAATCAACCAAATTTTTAAGACCATTCTGCTAATAAGCATTCAACCAAAATTTGCCTTGAAGAAAAAGCTATATGAGGTCATCTCATATAGCCCTTCAAGGAATACTATGCTTATCCTAACTAAATCAAAATACCCACTAATTTTACAAAATCTGTTGACATTGAAAAAGATGAAAGTACTGACTGAATAAAGACTTGTTGCTATCTGTACTTCGTCAACCCATGAATAAAAATACAAACTACAACAAAAATAATTTCCGACATTCCTTACCTTTAACCTGGATACCATTCACAGGCGCATTTCCGACTTCTGGTCCATGAATGGACAAAGAACCAATCTTCCACTGACCGCAAGTTCAGACCCACATCTTTCTGATGCATTCTTTATTTGGACACTATGAGTGGATAAAGAAGTAACTGAATGTAATCATTACACGTATCAGCGAGTCGCTGTTAACTCGATGATATGTTCAGATGAACCTGTATGGCATGTTTCACATACAGGATGGACACTGCTTGCATTTACAGTTTAAATTCCTGCACCATGAACAGATAAAGAACTAATTAGATGTCTTTGATGCACATATTCTTGAACATTAGCTGCCAATTGAGAATAACCTTGGAATAGGAAAGAAATATTATATACAATCAGATGAACAAAGGAAATGGACGCCTAGATCAAATCCTAAATAGAATCTACTTAAGAACAGTCTATAAATTGCAAGATACACAATAAAATTATATCGCATTAATTCCACATAAAAATACTAACTTGAGAATGCATGATCAAATTGGGCTTATTTCTGGTTTCTCCTTCCGTAGTTGCAATCCTCTTTGCAGCAAAGGTTGTCTCAGTTTTGACATACCAAAGTGAGCTCTTTTTATGCTGCTGGTCGGATCACATGGTACCCCATTCTCAGCTATTCTTTTATGTCTTCCCGGATTCTTTCAGAAACACATATCTGCATAAAAATGTGTTGCCTAAAGTTACTTACAAAAAGGAATATTTAAAATCAGGTCTAAAGAAAACTAAATGACATACATAACAATAACAATACGCACCATGAATCATTAAATTATTGACATGTATATGTTCATTTGAAATATCATTTGCAACACCAGGTCAGCATCATGAGTCTTCCTCAAATCCCAGGACTGAACCAAATGGCCAAACCCACGCGACCAAACTCACACGGTCCATCCTCCTGTTGCCACTTCTTCTTTCATCTCTTTCTTTTTCTGCACATAACTCTTTCTGTAAATGGAAGGGCCCAATTAAAGCTTATCATGCATATCAACAGACTATCTATTGTCGAAATTTACATAATAACATCACACCTGAATATGTGTCTGAATGCAACTGTCGGTATTTGTCAACTGCATGACTTTACTGGCAATTCGTTATTGTAGGCTGCATACATAACATCAAATGGTAAGCCAATTACACAATTACCTTTCTTTTTTTAACTAACCTGAGCGAAACATCAGCTAACAAAGCACCTCAATTTTTTCAGAATAGTTCCTTTTATGCAAATATATCTATTAAATCCACATATAATCCGATTTATAGACGTGATATGATTATAACAATTTCAAATAACAGAAACAAAACCAAGCACTATCTTCTACATATATTTCTAGCATACTCATCAGTAAAAAAACAATCAATGACAACTCACAATCAAAAAAAATATTTCATCAAACACTTGATCAACATCACACAACTACATTGAGCTACCAAAAACAATAAAGTGAACAGAAAAATCAAAAACAGAATCCATACCTGTAGGATCCCAAAAACCCCAAAAATTAAAACCCGCAAAATTCATACCTGCAGAATGCAAATTAGGTCATGAATTAGGCAAAAGTAAAGCACAACAGAAAATTTAAATCCATAAAATTTAAAAGCCCTAAAAACCCCCCAAATCAACACAACCCTAATTTAAAAAAAATTACCAAAACAATTTAATTAAAACATACCTTTGTGTGTCTGTTTTGCGGGATGAAGAAAATACAACCCCCAAATTAACAAAACCCTAATTTGAAATAACGTTTTTTCGATCTGGGGATCTGATTAATCTTGTTTGTTGATTAATTTTGTTAGTGGATCTGTGATGGATAATCTGTTGGATCGATATTTTTTATTTATTTATTTATTTATTTTATTTTTTTTTTGCGCCTGTGTGTGTGGTTTGTGTTTTGTGAGATGTGAGCGAGAAGGATCCAGAGAACCGGATATAAGCCACAATAAAATAATATTATTACTATTCATATCACTGTTCCCCTTCTCACATGGCAACTGTAGCTGCAAAAAAAATGGGCACCAAAGCCCGCCTAATAGTATATAGGTATAATGTGGGAGGTGATATGAGTATTAAATGGTGGTGGTGTATAACATAAAGAAAAAGGAGTTATATTTAGAAGAAGAAGAAGAAGGGGAAAGAAAAGTAAAAATTATCGTCACACGTCAGAAAAAAACGAGTTTGTGATGATATTGACACAAAAATGTGAAGTTTGTAAGGTATTATCTATATATATTAAAGCACATTGTCGGCGCTGCATAAAAAATTGTCGCGACAATAAAATAGTGCCATTAAAAAAATTCCTTTAACTGGTCCATTTTGGCTAGCCCATCAGCTGGCGCTAAAGTTATCCCAAACAAAACAAAGGCCCAAAAATAGCTTTTCCCATATATCGATATGACGTTTTATTATCCCGTTGGTTTCATTTTAGTGGGTCAAAACTCAAAACATATTAAACAGACTAACAGGACAGGTGGACCACACACTTCACAACAGTTATGAAAGACAAAACCCTTGGTAATGCAAAAGAATAATAAAAAGCTTTAACAAAAACAAAGTTAACATTACCACAAGTACCTTGCAACATTTGTGCCAGAAAACATCAACGACCGGGAACGAAACGCTGCGGCGGGGGCCTCTTCCTCGTTGTGGTATATTTTCGGATTCATGTTTGACAATTGAATATTTGAAAAAGGAAGTTGCTATTAGGTGGATTTATCCCGAACGTATAAGATGCGGATGATACACAATTTTTTTCTTTTGTTATATTGATGATGCATATTAAGATAGGCTATTACCACAAAATTTGGCATTATTTTGCAAATATATTCATTCATCTTCAAATAAAAAGGTAGTAACTTCTTAAAAGCTAGGCTAAGCTAAGCAAAAGCAAAGCAAAGCACACACACTACACTTGTGATTACAAAAGATGTTTGAAGTTGCAAACAAACAACAGAAAACATTACATCCTGAAAAATACAAATCATATTCATATGGAAACTTCATATCTTCACTTGTATTCCAAGATCATGTTGTTTTCTGGAGCCAAACCAACACAAGCCCTCATTATGTTTTCCAACATTGCCCTTTGTTTTGCTAGTGCATTCACCACTGGTGTACCTGGTGGTACCTGTTTTACAAAGTCACAAACAACTTTACATCACTTCTTGGTCCCATGACATGTGATCACAGCAATAATTCATCTAAATGTACAATAATATATATTACTCCGTATGAATTTTGGGAACTTACAAGAGGGGCCTTTGTAAGGTAACTTAAGATGGTAGCCACTGGATGGAATGAATGGAACTTGCCCTGCGATAACATGGTCACAACACACGATTAACAACCAAAACCGATAGTAATAGGCTAATCCAATTGTAAATAAACATTTGATGACTTAATTAGATGTGATAGTTGAAGTAATTGTACCTCTGCTTCAGATTTTAGTTCGATGCGAGTACTGAGCTCAGCAAGTAGGACCAAGTCCAAGATGATTGGGGCAGCCAAAAGTGAGTCTTCACATGTGTTGTGCATTACAATGGTGTTTGTACCACCCATGAATATCTCAGAGGTGTACTCATCCATTGCTCTCTTGCTATCAGCAACATATGGAACATACTACACAAGCAAATATAACAGCATTAATCCCATGTTAAACTCATAATGACCACCAATGTTCTCTAATATATACTACATACCTTAATGACAACCACATGGTCAGGATGCTCGCCAGGCTCGTATAAGATGGCGTTGCTAGAAACCATATCGTCAACAACGTTGCTCTTGGAGATCTCCTTGGATCGGAATGTTTGTGGAGCTGAGAGATTCATTCCGTCATTGTTTCCCAAGTGATTGTAGCTCACAATTGATGTTGGCTGTTACCAAAACCTCTTAATTAGTGTTGTTTTACTAAAATTTAGAACTTCATTTTTATTTTTTATTTTTTTACCAAAACACAAATATTAAATCATACAAACTGAATGAGTAGGCTTTACTCACCTTGATACCAGCTCCAACAAGGAAATCAACAAGAACAGACTTCATCTTGGTTTGACCACTCTTAAAATCATCTCCACCAATCAAGGTGTTATGCTTAATCGCCAATTCAATAACCCCTTCAACCATATAATCAAATCAGCATAACACGAAAATCTAGTTTAACTCTATATAACACCACGAAAGAAATTAGATAGTTACCTGGTACGAAAGTGTTTTGTGGGCTGCCATTGATAAAAGGCACATTTTCAAGAATACAAGCAATAGCATACAAGGTTGACGGTGAAATCTCTGCTTCATTTCTGTCTAGTGATGCGAACATGTTTTCCATTGTGTCATTAAGCCCGACAACAACATTGCTGTATCTTTCGGTGTTTGCAGTCCATAAGACAACCACCTTGTCTACCTTGTTTGCTTCCTTAAACTCCCTGTTTCCATTATCATTTCAAATAAAAATTAAGAATTTTCCAATATAAAGTCTTGATTATACAAAGGGTTACAAAATTATGGATTATATATGCTAGTTAACTTCATATATTCTTTATCAGCAAATAAGATTTTCTTGGGTATGCAAAAGCGTATAGCTTAGAGACTTGTTTGGCGCAGATCAGTTGGTTTTTAGAAGTGTTAAGTTGGCTATCTGTAAGAACTTATTAAACTCATAAAATAAGCGCAAACTTTTTGAAAAAGAAAATATTATTGAACCTTGGTTAGCATATTAAAAGTATTGAATAAGTGAATGCAATAATGTTTGTGCATACCTGATGTCCTTGATGATTTTTTGGATCTGTTCGTTCTTAGTCCCCTTGATCACGTTGTCGGCACGTGAACCTTGGTTAGCAGCAATGAAGTCAGGGTCAAAGATACCAGGAAGTGGAACCATTGATTCCATGTAAGGCCTTAACTGCTTCTGGAGATCAATATCCAAAACCCTGGCTCTAGCCATGGCATCAGCCAAGTTCATGCTGCTTATGTCCCATCCACCAAACACGATATCATCCGGGTTCACCTATATCATCATTCATACATATTTTATCAATTTAACCAATACATATGATATATTCATACCTTTCTTGTTAGTTATTTGATTTGATCAGCTGTAAGGTTATTATTAAATTAAGGTTTCATGTGTAAGAATCTTTTCATAATTTGCATTATATTATCAACCCGACAAATATTTTGACAGAGATTTAAATATACAAATGCTAGAAATCTATGACAGTATCCACCAACACTTGAAGTCATGTGTTACTTTAGTACAATATGCAACATTTAAACGACTGATTCTGTTATACAATTACAGTATTTTTTAACGCGGTTTAGGATTAAAAAAAAAGAAAAAAAAGAGATATACCATTGGCAGAAGGCTCTTGAAGGGAGCATAGATCTCTTCACCATTGAAGGACCCAACTCTGATAGTTGACGCTTGAGTCAACGAACCAAAGTAATTGGCTTGTTGCACTTTATCTTTGGTTGCCCAAGATATTCCCCTGTTTCAGTATTCATTTTTTAATTAATTACTGATTAACATAATAATTAACAAAAGACAAGAACATTAAAGCTCACCAACCCACTTAAAAATTAATTGTCTACCAGTTAAAATATAGACAGTGTTGGACTCTAGCTTAACCTGTCTTATTTCATTCCAATTGCTACTAGAAAAGTTCCCCTAAACATTTGAAAGAGACTTTTACTTGATGAGACTGAAATTGGAAAAAGGCGTAAAGGTTCATATTGATATGAAAACTAGTTAGATTCATAAATAAGTTTGTGTCATAAGTATGCATATAGTTGGTCACTATGCCTCATGTATGGCTATTTTATGTCTTTCCTTTGTTCAAAGAAAGATGACAGGGAAAGTTCATGATACTCATAAAGAGGTGTGTCACCGAAAATTTTACTTCCGGGACCAAGGACAAAGTTAGGGGGCAAAAGGTGATTACAACATGACACAAAGTTGCTAAACAAATAGCTTTAGTCCAAACAGAAGTCATTTTCAATAAGAAAGACAGTCCTCGGTTTTTAGCTGTTTTCTTTTTTTTTTTTTTTTTTTTTTTTTTCCCAATAATAAATACAATAGAATGATCATGTGATTCACAGAATATAATGAAAAAAAATAATTAATAGTGTAACTTCATCTTTAAAATGATGATACCATCTCTTTTCCAAAAGAAAATATATATGCTTGTCTGGGTCAATTTGCATATAGTAGTACAGTATGCAAATTTATATATTTGTTGTGTTTTCAACTTGCTTGATGGTGTTGCAGATTACTTACTGTATATCAACAAAAACATTGTTTGTTATATAAGAAATCATATAACTTATTCACAAACAAAGAATATCATTAATTAGTGTTTAAAACAGAAATGACATTATGGCAGAATTAAAATCAAATACACCCAAAAAAAGCAAAATTTGTCAGGAAAGATAAGTTGTTGCTACTTGTTTTAGTAAAATAAATTTTGTCATCATGCTACTTAAATGCATGCATGGACTGTCACCTTTTCCCACATGTAACATCCACCTTCACCCACTTGTTTTTCTTTTGTGTCAAACATTTATTCCTCTTGCCTTTCCAAAAAAATAAAAAATAAAATTTATTCCTCTTAGATATACATCGTCCATTAAGAAGTAAAAAGCAGTTTTTCTTTTTCTTTCGGAAACAACTCAACAAGCATATCAATTATCAACTCACTTTCGTTCTAGACCATAGGATCATCAACCAAAAAGACAAGTTTCTTGATGCATGTACATACTTTCATGCACGGCATCCGTTACAATCGTCGGAGTCGCATGTTATTCCATATACGACTCTCATTTATTTATTTATTTTTTGATCGGCAACTTTTTGCACACCTATATCACATATCTCTCACAAATGCCTACAGCGAGGCTTGAACCCACGACTTCTAGGTTGACGGGCAACTTCCTAAACTAATACAGTATAAAATAAAATTCACTAAAACTTACTCGCGATTTGCGATGACACCAGCAGTTAGGGTTGATCCATTGTTGCCTCCCCATCCAACAAGCATAACCCTAAATATAACAAACACAATAACAATAATCAATAATCGAAACTTAAATTAAACATGCATGATATGACACGAAGTGAAAACATTAAAATAAAAACGAACCCTAATTTAGGAACATTGGTTTGAGTCTTGAACTCGTATTTAACGGTTTTGGGCCTAACAACCCATTGATAAGCACCGTTTTTCTCCTCATGAACGAGTTCGGTTGTATCGTAATCGTACACTGAGTGTATTTCATCCTCACTGTACTTAACGTTAGGGCTTTCTACCTTAAAGCTCTCGATAAACATATTCGTAAAAGGTAATCTTAAAACGACTATGTAAAAGGAAGAGATCAAGAGGAGAGACAGAAAGTTATTTATGTGTGTGTGATGAGGTGAGTTTTGCAAATGGGGAGTGAAGGGTGTATATATAGAAAACTTATGTCGTGGTTGGCACCTACACGTGTCAACTAGTCACTGGCTGAGGGTCCTACATGAGTGAACTATAGATGGAATCTTCAAAACAAAACACTTGCTCATCGGTACCTACTTCGCTTTCTTTGCTTTTTTACAACAACTTGAATTAATATATGCAAAAACACATTTTAGGCTCTTTTTCAAATAATTAAGTATGTTTAAATATGCAATTAAGTGTATTGCTGACAAATTATATTACGGATCGGAGTAACAAAGTAAATACTTAAAAATGTTTTCAAAATAAATGGACAAATCTTTAGATTAATATAATACGGAGTACAAGTTACCTAGCATGTAAAAAGTATAGGTTAAACAAAGCTAATGATAGCTTTTACTCCTTATACGTCTAAACTAGTGTTGGCGTATATGTCCGAATGGCCCACGCCAAACGGATCACTTATTCCGAACAAAGCGAATCAGTTCGTTCGGACAAACGGTAACTCCCGGACACAAAGTCAAACCTGATATAAAGAGTAAGTAGCAGTCGATCAGAACAAATGACAAAACTAACCAGGGACCAAGCAGGGAAAGATCGCAGTTATCGCCCAAAAGCATCGTCATCCCCTTTGGAAGTATCCAATGCGAACAAAAGCACCTCTCCTATACAAAGGAGAGAAATCTTCACTCTATGGTAACTAATCTTTAACACACACTTACTTGCACCTATACTTATCTCCATATCATATACTCATTCTCACGCCGGATTTTGCTCTTGGGATAAAACCCGGGGCGAGACTAACGCGTGTTTCTTTCTTATAGGAACCCGAAGGACCTAAGGATAATCCGAAGGACCAAGAACCATCTGGAGGACCCATCTTGCTTGTTGAGAGTAAGGCATAAGATTTTACCTCAACAAATTGGCGCCATCTGTGGGACTTGTTATTCAATCTACCAAAGTTGAGAAGATGACGGGTTCTGTAATGGAAACACCGATTCACCAAGCAGAAGGAAGTGGAAAAAGCAATGATAACTCCACCCACAACAGTTTGGAAGAACAAATCCTAAGTCAAGTGACCGCACTAAAAGCCCTGATAAAAGAACACAATACCAATGGCGGAACCCCGCTCAAACCCATCCGAATCGACTTTGATGAGGGAAGACCCCAAAGAGGCCGAAGTTAAAAAGGCCGAAAGACAACCGGAAGATGACCTACCCAAACCATACAAGGAAGCATCAAGATGTCCTTTTACTCGAAGAATCATAGAGTTTTCTGGGCCAAAGCATGTAATGCCCCAACATAAAGCTTTATGACGGATCTACGGATCCGGATGATCACATCACCAGGTTTTGTGGTGCAGCCAATCATGGTGAGTGGCCTATGCTAGTATGGTGCAGAATGTTTCAGCAAACATTGGATGGTTCGGCCAGAGGGTGGTTCGACCGCCTTCCGCATGGCAGCATTGACAACTGGGAAACCCTAAGCGACCAGTTTGTGACTAGGTTTGCTCTTAGAAGAAAATGCATCAAGGATCCGATGGAAATCACGAAGATCATACAACAGGCCAATGAAACTTTGCCCGAATTCAAAGAACGATGAACCGATGAAGCCAGTCATATCTCCGGTGTGCCAGAACTAATGCAAATCTCTTCTTTCATCGACAGTAGTAAATGCCCTGAGTTGGCCAAGCGTTTCTCCGAAGGAGTTGCACAAACAGTGACCGAGATGATGATAAGGGTGGACGACTTCGTTCATTCGGAAAAGGCATATCGGACAACTAAGCTGCCGAGAGGTGAGAAGATATATAATTACAGGAAAGCGTATCATCCCAATTCCTACAACAGCATAAATGATCATTATGCTCAGCGAGCTCCTTTCAGGGGAGATCGTCAACGGAACAACCACAGAGATGAATATAAGCCTCGCCAAAATGATCACTACACACCCTATGCTCCGGCCAGAAATGGTAACACTTACCGAGCGGACTATCGTCGCAATGATATCCGCAGACAGGATACCCGACCGATAGACTTGAACTCCTTGACCAAGGCCCCAAAAGAGATCTGATGACGCTCGAATTATACATATTTTATGTAACGTTATTTGTTAGTTTCTCAATGATTTATAAGGACTTTCGATACTTAATTGCATGATAATACATTTCAGGTCCAATAGACAAAGAACTTCAAGAATCAAGACAAAGTGTTCACATCCAAGATAATTCTATGTTGAAGCTTTGCATCTCCAATCTTTGCATAAATGTGCGCCGATCTTATGTCTAATGTACGCCGGTTACGGGGGTGTATGAAGTGCTACACAAATCCAAGTCAGTCAAGTAAAGTGTGGTGGTCTTATTCTATTTGTGCGCCGGCCTTCAGCTCTATTAATGATCCTTTGGCGCCAAGAAATCTATTGAAGCCCGCCGATGTTAATCTCTAAGTTCGCCGGCATTCAGTGTGAAGCCCGCCAACCTTTATCTAAGTGCGGCATACTTCAGTGCCTGGCCAGTCACTCCAAGCCTATAAATAGAGCCCCAATCCGTCTCATTTACACACACCTCTCATCCCAACAACCAACAAAGCTCTGATAACCACTCTCTCTTGAATTACGATCATTTGAGTGATATAGTGAAGTCAAAGTTCCTAAAAACGTTGAAATACTCTCTAGATATTATTATGGTGATCGCTAGTGACGGTAGCTTCTTCATTACATTAATTCAGAAGTATGTTGATCATTTCATACGAAATTACCACTGTAAGCTCGTTTACTAAAGCCATGTTAGGCTAAACTCCTTATGGTTGCTTGGATATGTTAATATAATAAATTGATTGGTTGTGGTTATGATCTCTTATTGATTTCTTGTTTATGTTAAGACCTTGCTGTGTTATAAACTTATCTCCATTTTTGTAGGATACTAATAAAGCTCGAAACATGTATTGATCATTGTGGTATGGCTCATTACATGTGAGAAAGAAAGAAAGAAATGTAGAGAGAGAAAGTTAGAGAGAGAAAGAGGTGAAGCCTTGGAGGGAAAACCAAAAAAAAAAGAAAATAGATTATGAGAAGGCTTACCCTCTCCAAGGATGGAGAGGGTATTTATATGTACATGGGTTTTTGCCACTTGGGCGTGCCACTTGGGCTGCGGATCAGGTATACAGTGGGTAAAGACCCGTCCTTCTTCCGCGAACTAATCTACTACTAATCTACGTTTTACTAACTAATATAACTACTACGAGCTAAACAATGCTTAATCATATCTGGGGGTGACCGAATCTTTCTCATACAAAAAACGTATTCCTAACAATCTCCCCCTAAGGGAGGTCACCCCTGAAAATCATTCTTGAATTCTTGCATTGAGATCTTTGTAGATGCTTTTGTAGCTCGTAGTTGTTGATTCTTCATTGATGTACGACTCAAGATGACTTCCTTGATGTATATGATGATCTTTGACTTTGCTCTTCGCTCTTCATCCAAATAATTAGCTTCAAGTCATCTTTGAGTGTATGTGTCTCTTTGTGATGTTGTGATTGTCTTTGTGATGTCATGCTTACACTTTTCTGGATCATGATCTTCTGCATCAGAGTTGTGGAAGCATAGTTGAAGCCCATTCCTTGATCATGATGTCTTTATATTTGTGGTTGAAGTGTAAGCATGAGATGATGAATCTGCATCTTTTCAGCAATCGGCATCAATCGTCAACTTCTTTGTCTTTGGTGTGATTACGCCTTTCCAACATGCTCATACATCTTTGTTGAGTAGATCTTCCCGGTTGAACAGTTCTGACGTCTCCTTTTAGATGTTGGTATGAGCATGTGGAACTAGAGTGATGGTGGTGAACATGGTAAGTTTGGTATGTTGAGCTGCATAAAACTTGGTTAGTACTAAACATACTGGCACTTACAAGTTTGGACTTCGAGATCATCAACAGCATAGTGTGAAGACTTTCTCTAATCCTTACCAAGGCCGTTCCTAATCGGATGCCCCCGAAAGGGCTTTCACTGACATACCGAAGTACACCAACGATTAGGTGAGTCGCTGGAGATCACCTCACGACTGTAGACCTTTTGGAACACCACCGTACACACTAAGCGTAATCCACAAGAGATTACCGAAGTGACCTGCTGTCAGGGCTGTTTGATGTTGACCCTGGCAGGAGTTTCCACTCAATCATTGGGAAATACATGTGTATATTCCCTCATAAGTGTTCTCGGCAGATTGCTAAGATCTGCGTAGGACTCAAAATATTACATCTGGTGTCCTTGATGTTGAACAACCAGTGTAGAGGTATCAAGTGTTCCTATGAGATCTTTTGATGCATCTCTTGGCTCTAGACTCGTTAAGTGCACATTTGGTTATCCTATTCGGAGACTAGGGAGGGGTCTCCTGTTTCAATATCAACTAGCTCTAAGAGACAAGTCGATAGATTACACCGGTTCCCCGTGAGAATGAAACAAGCTCTTTTAAGAGAACTTGAGTGGCTGGAAGGTTTAGTGCAGTGCGTCACTGGGTCCATGACGTCTTTTCTTCAATACCGATGTTACCTTATTAACAATCAGTAGCATATGAATTGAACCCGGTTTCTGCCCTAAGGTTGAATAATTGGAGGGCTATTTCTTTTCACCCTTTTCTCATTTCATTTCCTTTTAATTCTTCAACCCCTTCAGTGCTTACCGAGACTTCATTACTAGAACCTTGTTGGGTTTGTTCCAGTCCTAGCTCAGTATTAGTCGGCACTCTTCCCTTTCTCACTTTTCTCCTTTTTTGTAATCATTCCTAAGGACTTCTAATCTATCTATTGGATTGTCCCTGGGAAGATCCCTCCGGTTCTGGTGGATCATGGGAACATATACCTAACCTAACCATCCTTATAACTCCATGCATTAAATTAAAGTGGTCGGTCTTTTGGTATTTTTCCACATTCGCCATATAACCAAAATCATTGAAAATTCTCTCAAGGTGTTTATGATAAAGAAACACATTTTTGTTAACACCTTGAGAGTTTTATCATTTTTCAAATGCTCCCCCTTAACATGTGCTTATAGGAAGAAAGAAATTTGCACATGTCGGGGTGAGTTGCACTTATTTGAATTGATCGGCTCTTAATAGACATATACCCGAGGGACACGTTTACGTTGCTTAGTTAAAGGGATCCATTATCAGCTTTTAGGTGATAACTAGCCCTAATAACTAACTTGAAGTTGTTAACATTCCTTAAAAAGGAAGTTAGACCCGTCAAAGTATATATCTAAGAAGAGTTTCTCGAAACGGTACTTTCTACTTGGACCAGTCCTCTTCGAGACACGTTTACATCACTGGTTAGACCAGCTTGAAATTATTACCCGGCCAGGACTAGTCCTTTCGATTCAAGGCTTTTCATGTTTCGTCAATTCATGAGTCAAATCTGAGTCATAATCCATTCACGGTTTCTACTTGATTTTGTAAAATCCCGCGAAAGACTCTTAGCCACTTGCTCCCCCTCAATATGTGCACATTGATTGAATCAATTTTTTAAAGTTTTTAACACTTTGGCACATACGGGTGAGCTTACATTCGAGATCATTTATTCATCATTTTAAATCACTTGCTCCCCCTCATTATGTGCTTTGATTAAAATCCAAAATCTTTAAAATTTTAGCACATACGGGAGCGAACTTTTGAGTCCAAAAACATCTTTTCAAGTCCAAAAACATCACATTTAATCACTTGCTCCCCCTCAATATGTGCTTTGATTAAAATCCAAAATCTTTAAAATTTTAGCACATAAGGGAGCGTTCTCTTAAGTCCAAAAACATCCTTTTAAGTTCCAAAAACATCACATTTAAATCAGTTTTCATATTTAAATCACATTCTCTCCCCCGATCATAAAATTTCAAATCTTTTGAGATTTTGTGATCCCAATTGATTTAAATGATTTTCGAAGAAGCTTTGGAGAGAAATGTGATACGTTTTAAACGTTTACTGATTTTGAGACACTTTTCGGTTTTTCACTGTTGCTGGTGCACAAAGTTTTTAAAGGTACAGAAATTTTGAGCAAATACGCTCCCCCTCAATTAATGACCCGTTTTCAATTTTAACGTTTAATAGCCATTAATGTGAGCGGTAACGTATTCGAGAAAATTTAAGACCGATGGCCACCTTGTACACCACAAAATCTCTTTTGAAGAATTTTAGAAGAAAGAGATTTTGGGAAAAGAAGACTTCTCTTCTTTTACTAGAAAGGTTGCACTGAAGCGTATAACATTTCGGATACTCCGCACACAGTGAAAAACATAAAAACTTTTAATCATTATATATATATAAAAAATATTAAGAGTTAACACATTGTCATATTACATCACCCTAATAAATTAAAGCAAGGTGATGGCAAAAGTCCAGCTTGTAGAATCATTCCGTTCTTGGTGAGGTTCAGTTGTGTCTGGTAGCTTTCGATGCCAAGTTGTAGGTCTTCAACTCGCTTCCTGATGACTAGACCCCTCATCCAGTGAAGAACAGCAAACACAAGTGTCTTCTTCTCATTCGGTTATAGATGATGCAATTATCCTTGGATGAGATGACTATCGCCGTTTACAACTTCCAAATCCAAATTTCATACCAATGGCTCCAAAGAAAGGTGTGAAGATTGCTACCAAGAAGAAGACGGAGAAGGTGGTGAACCCGTTGTTCGAGAAGAGGCAGGAGCAGTTTGATATTAGTGGAGCTTTGCCACCGAAGAAGGATGTCCACAGATTTGTGAGATGGCCACAAGTTGTGAGGATTCAGAGGAAGAGGAGGATCCTCAAGCAGCGTTTGAAAGTCCCACCAGCATTGAACCAGTTCACCAAGACTCTTGACAAGTATGAAGAGTACAGGAAGAAGTGGGGTGGTGGTATAATAGGATCAAAATCACAGGCAAAAACCAGGGCTAAGGAGAGAGTACTAGCTAAGGAGGCAGCCCAGAGGATGAATTAGTGATTGGTTCTAGTGGCAATTGCTTCCCCCCAGAGGAACATAGGAGCTTTGGAGAAGATCAACATAGTTCGCGCTGCCTCTACAAGTGTACGGTTTCGTCTTTCAACAACTCCATTCTGTTGAGGTGTTCGAGGTATACTCCTTTGATGACTAATTCCCAGATCCTGCGGCTTGACGGCTTTAAGGTAGCAGAAGCTTTTCCCGATTGGAACCCAGTCTTGGTATGGCAATATCTCGTCATCTGTACGAGTGGGTACAGTAGATTGAGTGGCTGAGGATCCTTGAGTGTGAGAGTCCGTCATAATGTTCTGCACACACCAAAATTCATACAAGAAGACCAAAGAAAGATGTGATGGTTAGAGCATTCATAAAATAAACACATATTCAAGACAAGCCCCCCAACGAGAAGAGAATAAAGCAAAAGCACACACCAAGACACACCTAAACCGCTGGGAAACCAAACCGCTAGAATAATAAACCGCTAAGCAAACACACCGCTAATCAAACAAACCGCTAGGCAAACAAACCGCTACACAAACAAACCGCTGTAAAACTAACCGCCGTTAAACTAACCGCTGTAAACCTAACCGCCGATAAATTAACCGCGGTTAAACTAACCGCTGCTGATCTAACCGCTGCTAATCTAACCGCTGTTAATCTAACCGCTGCTAAATCTAACAGCTGCTAATCTAACCGCTATCAAGAAAATCTCATACGCAAACCGCTACCAAGAACATACAGTAACCGCTATCAAGAAAAACTCATACGCAAACCGCTACCAAGAACATAAAGTAACCGCTATCAAGAACAAAAAGGTAACCGCTACCCAGAACAAATCCCATAAACCTCAATAGAAAGATACACTCAGATCATGGATATGCAATTAACACTAGAAACGCACAATGTATCCACTATGGCAAGCAACAGAATTATAATAAAACCTTCTAACAACCTAAGTCTAAACACTTATCCTACACGCTGCTAATCTACGAATCACAAAAGGGAAAGGAAGAACCACTAGGCACATGCAATAGAGAACGAAACAAGTAGGGACATCTATAACGTACCTAGAAACAGCTAGCAATACTATGAGATGTAAATTAGATGAGGATGGAGGCACAGCGGATTTGTTTAGAGAGACGAGGTGTTTTAAAAGTTTAGAGAGAGAGAGAGTGTTTGGAAATAATGCCAAACATGATCTAACCGCTGCCATTATATATAGTACCATGAGAAGTTTCAAAAATTGTCAAACCAAGTCCCTCTACTATACAAACCGCTGGTCAAGTTATCAATTTGGCAAAATAGGTCCTTTAGTTAATGCAAGCAACTAAACGTAAGCTCTTAGCTCATACACAGGGAGAAAAGGCAACAATCAAGACAACTAAATCAAACATGAGAAGCAATCAAAGCAAATCTAAAAACCATTCTCCCCCTCAATCAACGACCTGAATTTTGTAAGAAAAATCAGAATGCATTGATTGAAGACAAAAAATCACAAGAGAACAGGAGGAATGAACACAGCTGGTAATTCCTGTAATAGCAGTGAAGGTCCGAGTCCTAAGCAGAGAATCTCAGAAGTCATGGAAAGAGGTACATCACGGATGAGATGTAAAATCTCCCAACATTGGAGATTTGTGTATCATTGGCCTCCATGTTTTGTGCCTTCTTGTGTGGCAAAAGTAAAAAGTTCTTCCACTTGAGTAAGGGTAACCTGCATTATCACAAACTCGATTGCATGTATATGGGTTAGTGACAACAGTATCCAAACTCTTAGAGGTTTTCCGGCTGACCATGGGATTGCCATTAGTAATCTCCTTACTGGTTGGTATCCACTTAAGTCCAATGAGCTTAAATATTCTACCGGTTGGAATCCACTTTAGGCAAGAACTAGAATTATTAAGCTTCTTATGCACAGAAGATGACTTTCTATAAATCCTAGGCTTGATCATTTGAATCTTAGCATTGTTCTTCATTAAAGCAGGAGGCATAAACAAAGGTTGAGAGCCTAAGATTCCATCCTTATGCAGTTGTGCTCTTTTTCTAGCCCTTTCCAGATCACCGTACTTATACAGATCATAAGAGTTTACAATTTTTATGCTCGGTTTCGACCCTGTTTTTGAACTGATCTTAGGGGAGCTGGGTGCAGGTGAAGGGGAATCACCTTGAAGAAATGTGACAGAGCTAGAATCAATATTAGTAGGCAGATTTTGTGTATTGACTGATTTAGTTAACACATGTTCCACATCAACTTGGGAGGCAAACCTGGTTTTTGAAAATTTTGCTCGTTCAGACCTAAATGCACTTGGTTGTATGACAACTGATAGATTTCTATTTCTTTGAAAAACTGGTTTCCCCAAGATTGATAGTTTAGCCAATTTAGTGTTCTCACTGTTTACAGTTGCTTTTGCAGGCTCATGATTAATAGTTGTGATAGTGAAACCTACTTCCTGAAGTTGTGCTTTGAATTTATCATATTTGTTAGTCCAAGAAGTTGTTTGAACTGCAGCCTTAGTACTCTTTTCTTTGACAGACTCATTCAGGTTTTTAGATATAATTTTCAAAGACTCATTGTCCAACAGTAATTTAGCCATTTTAGTCTCAAAATTTCTAGTCGCAATCTTACTACAGACAAGTTTAGCTTTAATATCATTACACATATCACTCAACTCAGTAATACGGTTTTTCAGGTGTTTGATTGTCAAGTTCTTGGCGTCTAGCTGAGCTTTCAAATCATTAATCATAAAGTATTCACGGAAATCAGGAAGTTCCGGAGTTTTACATGGTTGATTATTTTGAAAACTTTCTTCCTTTTGTTGCATTGCGATTTCAAGTGAAATACAATGTTTTTCAAGTTGCAAAAATCTTTTTGAGAGTTCATTAAAAGTATCTTTATCAACCATATCTTTTGATTTAAAAACATCAGCCGTCAACACAGAACTTACCAATTTATCACGTTCAACATCCTGATCACTTTCTTCCCCTTTATGACTCATACTTGTTGTATCAGACATGGTATTTCTATCAGTCTTTTCCAACAAATTTGTGTCGTAAGTGAGTTTGATTTGATCAGTATGCTCCCGTTCATTAGAGAGCACATTATGTTGATCAGTTAATGGTACCTCAGTACATGACCTTAGTTCATTAGCCGGTCTAGATTCAACATTTATGCCATGGGTCACTAGAGTCACTGAACTGATGGTAGTGTCAACCTTAACATTCTCTGATTCTTTACTCATCGTGGCACTTAACCCATCATCCAATGCTTTGCCTGAATCATCAATACCATCACGTGACTGTACCAGGGATCCCTTCACTTTCTCGTCATCCAAGTGTCTGAGTCGTGCTCTTTCCTCAATGAACGTTTTAACATCACCCATGAGCTGGATGAGTGTATCTCTGAACGTGTCAACCTCAATTCCCGTGTGTTTAGCAAAACAGCTTCTAGTCATCTCACTATAATAATCATACTGCAGAGTGAGTTTTGACTCAAAGAACATTTGGAGTTGTTTGTTGAGTACACTAAGAGCGGCGATGGATCCAGTTTTGGAAGATATTCCTTGGTCAAGCTGTTGTTGCAATTGATCTAAGTTAAGAATCATTGTGTCTGTGAAGATCTGAACATCTTGACCAAAGAGTGTTGCAAATGAACGTTCGTATCCCATTATGAATTCAGTTCCCTTTAAAAGCACCGAAAGGTGTGAATGAAGTTGTAGAAAGCATACTATGGAGCAGTCCTTAGCATTACTGAATAACACGGGTGACTGACTGATCTCTGTCTCATGAAATTTAGAGCTTACTGAATCTTTGTCACATAGTTCAGGATTATTTGTCTTTTGTGTTGTGTTAGGTTTCTTGTGTTCATCGACCATATCATTATTAATTGAAGAGTCATCACTTGGTAAAGCAGTCTCGACACTTTGTTTCAAATACTGCTCATATGGGACAACATTGCTATTACCCATAGCAGGATCTGAGTCAATAATGTCTGTGTGTTTTACTTCGTCATGAGTTCTTTGGTTGTGCATCACATCATCAACATGTGCTTCGTCAGATGCTCTATCAGGTCCATCAGACTCTTTATTGTTATCCTTATGTTGTTGTTTTGAGGGAACATTAGAGTTTTTCAAATCAACATCATTTGGTGTGACAATACTAGTTTGATGTAGCTCATTGAGTATCGTTGGAATAGCACTTGTTTCATATGTGTCATATAATTTGAGTACCTCAGAAATGATGGATGATTTGGAAGATCCTGATTGATTTGCCGATGTGACTGCTGATGTAAGCTTGGCCATAAAGATGGTTTGTGCAGTAGGTTCATCATCAACATCAGAATCAAAGGCATCACAGTCTTCAGCCTGGAAGATGTTTGGGTCATTAAGAGCAAGATCCTGAACTGGTTGATCATCCACATCAGCATCAAAGGAATTCCCTTCATCACCAGCAAGAAATAGCAGTAGTTCCTCATCCAATTGCACTCCATTTTCTTGGGCTTGCATCAACAGCATTTTATCTTTGAAGTAGTCGGAATTCTGAGGACGTTTTGGTTCTGTGCAGTTTCTTGCAATATGACCTAGCCCACCACAGTTGTAGCACTTGATTCTTCCTTGTCCTTGATTGCATTACCCATTCTGTTCTGAACATTTCCTCGGACATTCTGTCTTCCCTGAACCACAACACGCCCATCTTCTACAACAGCAAGATTACGTGGATTAGATGAGGTTCTGAGTTGATTGTTGGTTTGAGGAAGAGTGCTTCTGAAGTGTTGAACCAGCAGAGAGACTTGATTGGAGAGATTATCAATTCTCTTGTCCATGTAGGAATTTCCCGATTCTTGTGGATTAGTTTTGACACTTGTTGTTTGCATTGAGGCTTGACCAAGAGAAGTCTGATTCTGTGTTGCATGAGTAGTGATTGGAGGATTGATTAAGTCAGCTGAGAATCGGTCGAGTCCTTGAGCACTGGAGATTAGAGCAAGAGGATCATTTGAGGGATGGAACTTCTCTNCATTTTCTGTTCACATTCGGTTAACTCAAATTTTGCACGTTGTTGATACATATTCACCTGATCTTTAAGAATATTAATCCTAGTGGTTAAGGTGCATCAGGTATAACAGCAGTATATTCAACATATTCACAAGTATCATTATTAACAGAAGAATCATCACTTGGTAAAGCAGTCTCGACACTTTGTTTCAAGTATTGTTCATATGGGACAACATTGCTATTACCCATATCAGCAGAATTTGAATCAATAGTGTCAGTGTGGTTTACTTCGTTATGAGTCCTTTGATTGTGCATCACATCGTCAACTTGTGTATCTTCAGATGCTATACTAGATTCATCAGACTCTTTATTGTTATCCATATGTTGTTGTTTTGAGAGAACATTAGTGTTTTTCAAACCAACATCATCTGGCATGACAATACTAGTTTGATGAACCTCATCGAGTATCGTTGGAATGGCACCTGTTTCATATGTGTCATATAATTTGAGTACCTCAGAAATGATGGATGATTTTGATGATCCTGATTGATTTGCCGATGTGACTGCAGATGTAAGCTTGGCCATAAAGATGGTTTGTGCAGTAGGTTCATCATCAACATCAGAATCAAATGCATCACAATCTTCAGCCTGGAAGATGTTCGGGTCATTTAGAGCAAGATCCTGGACTGGTTGATCATCCACATCAACATCAAAGGAATTCCCTTCATCACCAGCAAGAAATAGCAGTTGTTCCTCATCCAATTGCACTCCATTTTCTTGGGCTTGCATCAGCAGCATTTTATCTTTGAAGTAGTCGGAATTCTGAGGACGTTTTGGTTCAGTGCAGTTTCTTGCAATATGACCTAGCCCACCACAGTTGTAGCACTTGATTCTTCCTTGTCCTTGATTGCCATTACCCATTCTGTTCTGAACATTTCCTCGGACATTCTGTCTTCCCTGAACCACAACTCGCCCATCTTCCACAACAGCAAGATTACGTGGATTAGATGAGGTTCTGAGTTGATTGTTGGTTTGAGGAAGAGTGCTTCTGAAGTGTTGAACCAGCAGAGAGACTTGATTGGAGAGATTATCAATTCTCTTGTCCATGTAGGAATTTCCCGATTCTTGTGAATTTGTTTTGACACTTGCTGATTGTATTGAGGCTTGACCAAGAGAATACTGATTCTGTGTTGCTTGAGCAGTGATTGGAGGGTTGATTAAGTCAGCTGAGAATTGGTTGAGTCCTTGAGCACTGGAGATTAGAGCAAGAGGATCATTTGAGGGATGAAACTTCTCTCGTAGCTGACGATCATACATGGCATGTTTCTCATGTTGTTGCAGATAAGCATAGAGTTGCTCATAGTTGGTGTTTCTGAGTCCTTTGTTTAGCTTCACAGCTATGACAAACCGATCCCATTCTGGTGACATGTTATTGACGAACTTTGAGTTGAGTTGGATGTTGGGCATTGTCATTCTGATCATTCTCATGTCATTCACAAGCTTGTGGAATCTGACATAGTAAGCATTGATGCTTTCACCAGGGTTCATCTTAAAGTGCTCGAATTCATCATACAATTGAGACTCACGATCTTCCTTTGTAAGTTCTGAACCAGCTAGCAACATTTTGACATTGTCCCAAACAGCTTTGGCCTCTGTGTTGAAGTTAATCAGTTTGTATATGTATCCTTTGGTAGCCCTTGTACCACAATGTTTGAAGCACGAATGTCAGCATCATATCGTTTCTTTTCAGCTTCATTCAGATCATTGTACGTACGAGGTCTGTCAATTCTAAGGGTGACTGTCCCATCATCACCAGTGGAGATAACATCTTTGGTAGTGCCCATTTGGAACGGCCCTTCATCAATTGATCTCAGAATGTTCTCCCCATTTTCTTTGCCTTGACAATACAAGCGAATTAAAGACTCATAGTCCGTTCTTTCTAGCATTGGAGGTCGAGTGTCAGACCCAGCAGCTTGGATATCATCAATAGATGTTACAATAGTCATGATGACAAGGTCTTAGACGGGATTTTACAACACACGTGACTTAAACCGAGAAATCGATTCTTTCCCGGGATTTTATTAGAGTCAATGTTAGCATTGTATTTTTATATTATGAAGTGTCGGTCATTATATTCTTGAATCGTGTAATAGGTTGCGTTAGGAAAGTGTTTTAAGAAGTTATATGTTCAATATTCAATAACTAGAAAGTTCAAGGGCTAAATATGTATAAGCCTTGAAACTACTATGCCTTGCACTATATAAGGCATAGGA